>NCQV01063905.1:14443-32578 GCA_002740545.1 Lophocereus schottii
AATTGTAAACAGTTTAAATTTCTAAAAAATACTTCCATTATAAGTTTGGTCAAACACTCATCAATTTATGTAAAAATACTTTTTGGATAAAAATGCTTTTAATAAGTAAAAATGTTTTTGTAAAAGGGCCAAACACCCTCTTCATCTATCTAATGGATGATTTTGGGGATAATTGAGTTTAATGTAGCTTTGTCATGTCGTTTTATTTAGGGATATTGATGTTATTTGGATTTATTCCTTTGTTGTTCAGGTTGTATATGTATATATAAATTAGGTTGTGAGTTGATAATTTGTGATCCTATGCCTTTCAATAATTGAAATTTTCATTTCATTTCCTAAAGAGAAAAGAATTTAAAAAAAGAGAAAAATTATGTTTAAAAAAAGAGAAAAGAAAGAGGGAAAAAAAAGATAAGCAAAAAAAAAAAAAGAAAAACTAAGTGACTGGCATTGGATATATACATAGATTGTGTTCCTTTGTTGTCTACTCATTTCCTACTTAATTCATTGGGGTATGTTCAATGAATTGTTAGAGTTTTGAGTGATAGTGAACTTCATGGTTTTAGGTGGTTTGTTGGTTGCTCCCTATTCGTTTGACTATATAGCTCCGCATTTCCTAAATTTATTTGTCCACCTCATTTCCCTTAACCCTCCTAGCCCACGTTACAATCCATATAAAGTCATCTTGATTGCCCTGTGCACAATGCAATCTAGTGGTGGGGAATTTGAGAGTCTTTGCAAGCACATGATAGATTGCATCCTTGGACTATATTTCAAACACATGAGTGAGAGTGCTTCACATTTTCCAAAAGTGAGATTCTACCAGTCCATTTGGCTCTACATAATTCCATGTGCTTACATGACATGCTGTGTAGTTCTTTGGGAGTCATCAAGTTTGATATTGAGCTTGTGATCTCGTACTTTTTCAAAAACCTTCTCGTCCTTATAATTTTGAAATGTCTCACTTGCTACTTGGGGTTGTCGTGACTGGCATTCTTGACTGTGATATGCTCTGACTTGCCTACTTTTAGGAGGTTATTAACTGCTTTGAGTCTTAGATACATCTTCCCTTGTCTGTTTCTCTAGTGTTTGCTTGAGGATAAGCAACGATAAATGTAATAACCCGACCCTAACCCGTATTTACTTATTTATTCAAGTCATATTTATTTATCTAATTAATTATGTTTATTCATTTAATTAATTATATTTTTAATAACTCATGGGTGTTGGTTTAACCCAATCATGTTTATTAATTCAAATATGCCTAATTTATTTATTTAGAAAATTACAATTTTGGGTACAACTTTGCATTTCGGGTTTCAATTATCGTAAAATTTCAGGTGAATCGATAGTAGGCCTCGATAACTATAATTTAAGAACTCATTATTATTATTATTATTATTATTACTACTACTACTACTACTACTACTAGTACTGCTACTACTATTATTTTTATAACCTTGCAAAAATTTAATTTCAAGCTGCAAAAATCTAATTTCAAGCTGCAAAAATTTAATCACATACGGTTTACTTCCCTTCCCGGGCCTTCAATCGTACAAGCCAATCATAATCCAACAAGCTTGCTTGACTAACCTAACTAACTACCATGATTTAAATCAAACCATGGTTAACAAAAAGCCACTTTATGGGGTGAAAATTCAGCCGAGTATTTATAAAGCATTCCCAGCCTAGTAAAGGAAGCAAATATCACAACCCATCTTCCCATCTCTCTCCTCTCAGTCTCTGGTCACACGGCCAGCCCCTCCCCCCTTAGCTACTATATGCCACTATTCTGGCCAGCCAGAGGCAGCCACCAACCAACACCAACCATTTCCTACACTTCACACCTTATACACCTCTTGCTTCCAAGCATCAAAGTGAGTAAACCCTAGCTTGATCTTGACATATTCTTGGTTTTTATGATTGTTTTAGTTATAATTTATGCTCTTGAGATTAAAATAGATGTTATCATGCAAATTTTATTGATTTTGGGGATGTTGATCATGGTAGGATTGAGCTTGAAGCATGTTAGGGTTAGGGTTTTGTCATGATCAAGTTAGCTTATGTTAAGTGATGGATTTGTATTGTTTTGTATATGATTTTATCATGTTTAGTATTATTGATGATTATGATGATGTTTTTGGTGATTAGAAATGATTTCAAGTGAGGATTTGTTTGAAAAAAAATAGGAGAAAGCAAAAATAGTGAGGGATGAAAATCGCAAAAAATAGGGGTGAATTTAAGATTAAAATGGTAATGATCGGCCCAATGAAAAATTATAATTTTTAGTGTGCATATAGGTCAATGTATTAGACTTCAAATGCTTTTTGACTCATCTTAATATGAGTTTTGTGGACAAAGTGATGGTTGTTTTACGAGAACTACATAGGTTAGACCAAAACTAACACACTTGTGTTCTTGCCCCATTTTGGGACCCCTATTGTGGGAATCACATTTTGTATTGTTAGTGATAGTTTTTTTTGGGACTTTTTAATCTTTTATATTGGGGTTTTAGGTCTTCATTTGAAGTCAAGGGTGAAAGTTACGAATTTTTGAAGTAAACTGACCTGCTTTGGAGCAAATTGGATGTTATTAAAATTTCTGTCCAACATATACTTGGAGGAAAATCCTAAACATTTTATTGTAGATTGTCCATATTATTTTTGAATTTTCTATGAGTGTTTGGAGTTTGGTAAGAAGCTTTTGGAGTAATTGTGTAAAGAGCAATAATAAATATAGAGTGAGAATGATCATGCACTCATTTTGTGTATTTTAGGCCAAGTAAGGTCACTTAAGGGGGAAATAAATATTCATGGATTTTATTAGGGTTTCAGCTCGATTTTTGAGAGAAAAGTAGAGAAACAAGTGTTTTGGGAGCTTAATTATGAGTTTTAAATCACTTATGGATATTCCAAAGAAAGTACCAAGTTTCAGGAGTTTAATAGCTGTTATTTGCATCAATAATCTATTTAGGGTGAAAACTATATTTAACGGACTTGTGAATGAAATGTGGGAAGTGGGGAGAATTTTTGACTTGGAAACCATATTTATCAGACCAAGTTATTACAGTTTATACTAATTTGAATCAAGATATATCTCTCTTGGCCTCAAACCTATATTACTTACCCAATACAGAATGTATCAAATACATTTATCAAGCCAACATAGTATACTCGTTGTTATCTTCAACCAAGCTATACATTAGCAAGCCTTAAACCCGCATCAGCAACCTATTTCAGAAAAGGCCAAAACCACTCTCCCATTTATCACCATCAAGGCCTTTTTCTTTGTAATCTCATTTATCTCATTGTGGTCTATTTTACTTTTATTTACTTTATATTAGATTTAATTACTTTCATTAATTCAGTTTTGAAGTTATATTAAAATACCTAAGTTATGTATACCACTTAATTACTGAAGTTCTATTACATAAACTTTTACTTACTAAATTATGTGAGTAAGGATCATTTACTGACTACACATACCCACAATGACATTTATGAAATAGAGTTGAGGCCTAGTTATCATTCCCGCCATTATGCATAAGTGTTATCAAATCAGAACATATTTATTAAGTCAGGTGACATTTATGAAAACGGATGACATTTATTAGGTCAGATAACATTTTTAAAGACCTAAGATACGTCCATTGCCTGTATCCTCAGAAAGTAGAATATGTTTACCAAGTTACAACTCTTAACGAGTTTATCAATGAATCAATTTATACAGTGATTTTTCATTTAACTTGTCACCACGTCAGTTATCATCTATAATGCGTCAGCCTATCATTTACTCGTGCGGCTTCAGAGCAAGTCTTCATTGGATTGGTAGGTGTACACTTATGTATAGATCATATCATTTCAAGGAGTTCACATCTAAATAATAATGAGCAATTTAGTTTTATATTACTTTCATTTTCATGGTTATTATGAACTAAATGAATTGCAAAGGCAGGACCCATCAACGGTATTTCTATGATACAATACAGGAATGCATGTACTGAGTTTACCTTACATTCTCGAATTGTTTTCATGTTTTCCCTTTTAGATGATGAAATATCACATGTTTCTCCATTTAGCAAGCCCTTTTGGAAGTCATCAAATATTCACAGTGCATTTAGGATTGTATGGATGCTGGGATCGACCTCAGGGTCAGGTTGGGTCTATATTAAATATACTTGTGTAGTGTGGAATATGAGTTAGCACATGGTATGATTAAGACAATTGCATTGAAATTGAACTATTATGAACTTTGGTCCCGGAGTGCTCCAGTCTAATAGATATTGTGATTGTGAACATGAGTTATGAGATTAAATGGTTTCAGTTAGCCTTGTCCATATCAGGACGGCAGTAGCACCTTCTATCATTAAGTCTTATGCTGTAGTTTTTCGTAAATCATGTCATTAGCATTTTGGGAGCGTTACAGATTTGGTATCAAAGCTAAGGTTTTAAGGGCCACTGTGAGCTATCAAGTGTTTGTGAGTTAGCTATCAAGGCGTGTATGAGTTATGTTGGACCAATTAAATGAGTTATCAGCTATAAGTTCATATATATGGGAATATAAGGAGGAACCATTTCCATTTGGGTGATTTAATAATTTGATAATACCCTGAGACTCAAGCATTAGCAAGAGGAGTGAAGGACACACAAATTGGGTAACCTAATAGTGATGCATGCCTTCGTTTACTTAGGAGCGTAATGTATGATTCAATTCTATCATTTGTTTAAGTTTTGCAATTATGCACTCCGGATGTGTGGCCTATTAAGTTATTGAACTCCGGTGGTTGGCCGTTGAGCTATTGAAGTGTGATTTTTCATGTTAAGTACTTGTTGTAAGGCTTTAAGCCTGGGTTTTAGCCAGTTTTTAGACAAAACTCTATCCATTTCGCTGCAAAATTTGAGAGCTTCATTGAGGTGTATTAACATACATGATATTTAGTACAGTGATGTTTAAAACCTATTGTGGGAATGCCATTTGGAACTTAGTATATCTTTAGGTTGAATCAGTATGAGATGAAATTACTATAGAGAATCTTGTGACGGTAGTTTAGTAACTTGCGGTGTGCTACTTGGCACTATACGGGTAATATGAGTAAGATTTAGTTGTCATGCATAGAAAGAGGCTACTCTTATCACTAAGACCTTACACCAGCAATGCTCCCATTACTTCCTGTCATTGACTTACTTCAGCCCCAGTCACCTTGGATTGTTCAGAAGCATTATTCCTTTACTATTGACACTTACTCGGCCTATAACATCTCTTCATCTAGGCTATTTGTTTAAATGGCTTCAATGGTTATTTAAACCACGCCAATGACAGCTTATCGCTTGCAAGAATGCTCTTTTATAATAGTTCCTCTAATTGTCTGTTTACTTTATCTTTCCAATTTGATTTTATCAAATATTGTTTAATCTCCCTATACCCGATATTTCATCTGTTCATAATGATACGCTCGTATAACTTGCTTTGAATTCATAATATAGTTATTCTCCTTGCTTTTAAATTCAATTCTTACGCTTATATTTTACGTCCTTATCAATAAACTTTAGCATTCTCCATCCCATCTTATTACTGCGCTCAAATTGACTTTATCTAAGCAAAGGTACGCTCCCAATATAACTTGTCCAATCTATTTATATGTCCATTGCATTTTACTTATCCAATCTGTCTATCTACTTATCGCACATTGCTTTTCCCATCTATCTAGTGCACTTAACCTGATAATTGAGGCTAGAAAGTTACCATCTTGCCATCTTGCTTTTACTAAACCCGAGTGTAATCGAGTCATCTTTCCCCTTGGTTGACTATCTATTGGATCCTTTATGATCCGTATTAATAAACCATGATTTATTTGGCATTATGTTTCAACATTCTGGTTATTTTATTTCAACCATCTCAAGATAATCCCCATTTTGTCAATCTTTTCTAATATCATTGTTTATTTCTTTTACACTTAATGACTCGCTTGACTGCTAATTCCCTCATTTTCATTCCTGGCAATATTCGTTTTATTGTCCAATATGGAATTGGAGCAGACCTTTGATTATTCAAATGAGGGGAGAACAGATGATGCCTGGAGAATACAAAATGGGGACATTTTGATAAGAGCACAATCTTAGGCAATGTCAGGTCTTATTGAAGTGAGCCAGAAGAGGCATTGGGTATAAGAATAGATTTAATCCAAGCAAGTATTATGAAAAAAATTCAAGGCCATGTTAAGGTGAGATAAGGCCCATAAAAGAGTTACATTGACAAAAGTAGGAGACAATCACAGTTTCAGATGAGGTAAAAAGTACTTTCGCCAAATCATACCTTCTCAAAAGCCACTTGGGGAAGCTCAGAAAGAGGCGAAAGTTAAATATCCATATTTATTTGCAATATCAGTGCATATTTTCACAAAACTCATAAGTTTCAAGGACGAAACTCTTTAAGGGGAGAAAGCTGTAATAACCTGACCCTAACCCATATTTATTTATTTAAGTCATTTTATTTATTTAAGTCATATTTATTTATTTAATTAATCATGTTTATTCATTTAATTAATCATTTTTTAATCATTCTTGATTATTGGTTTAACCCAACCAACTTTATTAATTCAAATACAGCTAATTTATTTATTTAGCAAATTACAATTTTAGGCCCTACTTTGCATTTCGGGTTTCAATTATCATAAAATTTCCAGTGAATCGATAGTAGGTCTCGATAATTATAATTTAAGAACTTATTATTATTATTATTATTATTATTATTATTATTATTATTATTATTATTATTATTATTATTATTATTGTTGTTGTTGTTGTTGTTGTTGTTGTTGTTGTTGTTATTAATACTATTATTTTTATAACCTTGCAAAAATTTAATTTTGAGCAACAAAAATTAAATCACGTATGGTTTACTTCCCTTCTCAGGTCTCAAACCGTTCAAGCCAATCATAATACAACAAGCTTGCTTGACTAACCTAACTAATTACCATGATTTAAATCTTACCATAGTTAACAAAAAGCCATTTTATGGGGTGAAAATGCAGCCAAGTATTTATAAAGTATTCGCAGCCTAATAAAGGAAGCATATATCACAACCCATCTTCCCACCTCTCTCCTCTCACTCTCTACTCACACAGCCAGCCCCTCCCCCCTTAGCTATTGCTACCGTGTGCCACTGTTCTGGCTAGCCAGAGGCTGCCACCAACCACCATTAACCATCTCCCACACGTCACACCTCATACACCTCTTGCTTCCAAGCATCAAAGTGAGTAAACCCTAACTTGATCTTGATGTATTGTTGGTTTTTATGATTGTTTTAGTTATGATTTATGCTCTTGAATCAAAATAGATGCTATCATGCAAATTTTATTGATTTTAGGGATGTTGATCATGGTGGGGTTGAGCTTGATCCCTGTTAAAGTTAGGGTTTTGTCATGATCAAGTTACCTTAAGTCAAGTGATAGGTTTGTATTACTTTATATATGATTTTGCAATGTTTAGTATTATTGATGATTTGACATTGTTTTTGGTGATTTGAAATGATTTCAAGTGAAGATTTGTGTGAAAAAATAGGAGAAAGCAAAAACAGTAGTGAGAGCTGAAAATGGCAGAAAATATTGATGACTTTGAGATTAACTGGTAATGATCAGCCCACTAAAAAATTATGAGTTTTGGTTTGTAGATAGTTCAATGTGTTAACTTTCAAATTCTTTCTGAATCACCTTCATTAGAGTTCTGTGAACAAAGTTGTGGTCGTTTTACAATAACTGTTTAGGTTAGACTAAAACTAACGCACTTGTGTTCTAACCCCATTTTGGGAGCCCTATTGTGCGAATCACATTTTGTATTGTGAATAAAAGTTTTTTGGGACTTTTAA
This sequence comes from Lophocereus schottii, assembly GCA_002740545.1. Classification (NCBI taxonomy): domain Eukaryota; kingdom Viridiplantae; phylum Streptophyta; class Magnoliopsida; order Caryophyllales; family Cactaceae; genus Lophocereus; species Lophocereus schottii. The sequence continues at coordinate 22,304 of NCQV01063905.1, forward strand.
TCCTTAATATTGAGGTTTTAGGTCTCCATTTGGGGTCAAGGGTGAAAGTTATGAATTTTTGAAGTGAATTGACCTGCTTTGGTGCAAATTGGGCTGTTATTGTAATTTCTGTGCATCGCATACTTGGACGGAAATTCTAAAAAATTGACTTTAAATTATCCATATTATTTTTGAATTTCCCATAAGATTTAATAAATTTTGGTTGAGTATTTAGAGTTGGGTGATTTTTGGAGGCATTTTGAGTAATTGTATAAAGAGCAATAATAAAGATTGAGTGAGATTGATCATGCACTCATTTTGTGTATTTTTGGCCAAGTAAGGTCATTTAAGGAGGAAATAAATATTCATATATTTTTTTGGGGGTTTTAGCTCGATTTATGAGAGAAAAGAAGACAAACATGCATTTTGAGAGCTTAATTGTGAGTTTTGAATCACTTATGGATATTACAAAAAAAAGTACTAAGTTTGGAGAGTTTAACAGCTTTCATTAGGATCAATAATCTATTTAGGGTGAAAAACTATGTTTAATGGACTTGTGAATAAAATATGGGATCAATAATCACTTATGGATATATCTCTCTTGGTCTCAAACCTATGCTACTTACTCAATTCAAAATGTACGAAATGTATTTATCAAGCCAATCTAGTGTACTTGCTGTTATCTAGAACTAAGTTCTATATCAGCAAGTCTTAAACACGTATCAGCAACCTATTTCAGAAAAGACCAAAACCACTCTCCCATTTGTCACCATCAAGGCCTTTTCCTCTATAATCTCATTTGTCTCATTGCGGTCTATTTTACTTTCATTTACTTTATATCGTATTTAATTATTCTCATTAATTCAGTTTTGAAGTTATATTGAAATGCCCAAGTTATGTATACCATTTAATTCTTGAATTTCAATTGCACATACTTTTACTTACTCAATTATATGAGTAAGGATCATTTATTGACTGCGCATACCTACAATAACATTTATGAAATAGAGTCGAGGCCTAGTTATCGTATCTCATTATATATAAGTGTTATCAAGTTAAAATATATTTATCAAGTCAGATGATATTTATGAAATAGATGACATTTATCAAGTCAGATGACATTTTTAAAGACTCAAGGTACGTCCATTGCCTGTATCCTCTGAAAGCAAAACATGTTGACCAAGTTGTAACTCTTAATGAGTTTATCAATGAATCAGTTTATATAGTGATTTTCCCTTTAACCTGTGACCCTATCAGGTATCATCTATAGGGCGTCAGCCTATTATTTACCCATGCAGATTCAGGTAAAGTGTTGATCGGATTGGTAGGTGTACACTAATGTATAGCTCATATCATTTCAAGGGGTTCACATCCAGATAATAATGAGCCGTTCAGCTTCACATTACTTTCATATTCATTGTTATTGCAAACTAAATGAATTACAAAGGCGAGTACTTGTCAACTGTATTTCTATGCTCGGTTTATAATACAGGAATCCATGTACTGCGTTTTAGTTCACATTTTCGAATTGCTTTCATGTCTTCCATTTTAGGTGATGTAGTATCACATGTTTCTTTATTTAGCAAGCCCTTTTAGAAGTCATCAGATGCTCACAGTGAATTTAGCATAGCATGAATATTGGGATCGAGCTTAGTGTTAAGTTGGGTCTATATTCAATATATTTGTGTCGCCGGAGTGCGAGTTAGCATATGATATGATTAGGTCGATTGTATTGAAGTTGAACTATCGTCGACTTTGGTCCTAGAGTGCTTCAGTTTAATAGATATTATGATTGCGAACATGAGTTGTTAGATTAAATGGTTTCAGCGAGCCTTATCCTCATCAGGACGGAGATAGCGCCTTCTGTCATTAAGTCTTCCGCTGCAGTTTTTCGTAAATCATGTCATTAGCATTTTGGAGGCATTATAGTAAAAATGGGGGAATTCAATAAATCCTCGAAGTGCACTCTTTTTTGAGGACATTTTGTTCCATTTTTGGGGAGAATTGTGTACTTTATGTTATAATTTATACTCATTTTTCCGTTTTTCATTTGGGCATGGTTCTTTTCTATATTTTGCAGGTTTCTGGGCCTTTTTGTCCTTGCTTTGGCCCTAACTAAGCATATTTTGACTCCCCATTAATGCTCCTAAGTTGTCATGCCGGTGGAGAGGAGAAAGAACAGAAGGATTCGAGCCAGAGCTAACCACAGATGGTCCGTGGTGATGTCCACGGCCTATAGTGTCCTCATTTCCCCGAAGGCTATTTGTTTTCTCACAGCTGTTCAACTTCAGGTCATTTCAATTCTATTATTTCTTGTGGTTGTTCGACTTCCTCGCGGTTTTTATATTCGCTATATAAAAAAAGGCTTGTTTTCAGCTTCATTCCACATCCCATCATTCTATTTCTTCTCTTCAACTTTGTCAATTAGATTAGGATTTAAATTAGAAGAGAGAGAGAGAGAGAGAAAGCGAGAATTGAAGTGAACATTTGGAAGGCTCCCATGCTCAGTTTGTAATGAATGAGTTTGTAATGAATGAATTCAAGCATGTTAATTGGCTTAGCATTTCTTATCTGTTCTCTTATCTTTTCTCATTATCTTTGAATTTAGGTTTTGTAATTTTGATTATATTTGTTTTGATTTTAGATTTATGCAAAGAATGGTTATGTTCTTGATTTGTTGTTCATTTTTTTGAGTATTTTAGAATTATTAAATTGTTTTATCGAACCCTTAAATTCTACTATTTTGTGAGAAATTTGATCACTTTCTTGCATATTTTGGGTATCGGATGAAGGACTAAAAGGTGAAATTCAATGCTTGAATGGTAGGATTTGACTTGATCGTGTGATGTCTTGAACACAGCAATTGAGAAACCACGAATTTGATAATCGCATGCTTAATGAACCTAAATAAATCAAGAGCCCTTGGGAAATGGTAATTGATTAGATTTAGGTATTTCACTTCACCTTCAAAGAGGGTTATGATACTTCAATTGTGAGTTTTAATCTATTGTGGAAGAAATATTTGATTGATATACAGATTGAGAGATTACTTGTTTTGTATAAATCCTTTATTATTTATCCATTAGACCAGATAGTTGGTTAGTTTAATTTCTATATCAAGAGTTGATTCACTTAGCCTAGTTCGACAGAATATAATCCAATAGATCATCAACTAAGTCTCTGTGGGATCAACCTTGCGCTCGTGACCGTATCAACAGGTGAATAGAAACTAATGACCTTCTGTGAATGATCTTCCTCTTCTCATGATGCTCTCGACCAAATCCAACTCATTTTTCTAGACATTTTCGGCCGAACCAAATCATTCATGATCCTTTGGCAACACGCTAAAATAACAACCATTGAATCGAGTCTTAAGCCACTGGCTAGAGTCGTGAGAGTGCAAATATAAGGTCATAACCTTATAGGCCTCACACAAATATAAGCAGAGACCAAATTTATATTAACTAGATTGGTCATCTCTTGCACACATGGTATGGAACATGCACTACAGCATTCTCTCGTTTACCATAGAACATATAGCTTTTGATTATTTACCAAAATACTGTATAGATGATATTTGAACGCTTATTGTCCGAAATGAGTTCCCAAATCTACTTGATAACTTCAACTCACATCTGGCCTCTTCAAGGTAGACTAGGTAAAATTCATTTATTCCATATATTATAATGAGCTTTTGTCATTATCAATGTGACATTCGTGATTTTAAGTTGATAGGTTCTAATAATTATCCTTCTAATAATCTACTTAAAATCTTGTCCCATCTTCTGTCAATACTCTAATCAATAGAGGTGATTACCCATATGAGAGGGCTAACCTCAAGCCTACCTTACGTACTTTACACATTCAAGAATGCTCAACAAGCATTATAAACAAGAATGTACATTCAAACATTCCAACTAGTGCATACAAATCAACTTATTTCAAAAATGAAAACGATAAACAGTCATTCATGAATGTGTGAGCAAAACAAAAGAGCAAAACAAGTCAAGTACATTTAACACCTATGAAGTTCCTAAGCCATAGTGTGTTCAACAAACACATCTCGTGCAATAGGTTTAGTTAAGGGACATGCAACCATGCTCTTCATAGAAACATACTTGACATCCAGTTTCTGGTGTGCTACCATGTCTTTTACAAACTTGAACTTAATGTCAATGTGTTTGGCTTTGCTATGATATTTAGGGCGCTTGGTGTATGAAATTATAGCTTGATCATCACAGTGGACTAACAATGGACTAGTATCATCCACCTTGCCCATTAGGTGATTTAACACCCTCTTCTACCAAATAGATTCTTGCACTACTATTAAGAGAGCTATAAATTCGACCTCCATGGGGGATAAGGCTACACGTGATTTCTTCTTGCTACTGCATGACATAGCAGCAGTGTTGAGTAAGAAGACATATCCTAAGTTAGGTTTCTATCATCAAAATCTCGTCCATATTCAACATCTATCTATCATTTGAGGTGCAGATCATTGCCTTGATAGCACAGTGTATAATCAGAAGTTCCTTTAGGTATTGTACCTTATGATCCTCTTGATTGCCTTCCAATATGCCTGTCTTAGGTTAGATTGATATCTACTAACTAGGCCAATGATGAAATAGATATCTCATCTAGTGTATAACATGACATACATTACACTACCAACTGTACTAATATAAAGGCCTCTGCGCATTTGTGCTTTTGCTGCTGGAGTTTCTAGGCACATTCTATCGCCCAAGGCTTCACGTTTACTAATAGGAGTATCAACATGCTTACAACTTAGCATGTTGAACTGTTCAAGAATCTTTTTGATGTAATTCTCCTGAGAAAGAGATAATAATTTCTTTAAACGACTCTCAAAATTTTTACTTTGAGAATAAATATAGCTTCATCCATATTTTCATCTCAAAGTTAGATGATAACTAGACCTTTACCATGTTAATAAGCTTCATATCATTTCCTATGCCATTGATATACAATGACATAATTAGAAAGTTACCTTTATTCCTTTTGGTATGGATGCAATGATCATCATCAATTATAGTGAAGCCACTAGATGTGACCTACAACACCACCAATTTTCTAATTTCTATTTATTACTAATATCAACCTACATGGCAGCAGGAAAGACTAAGTGGGGTGTTATCGCCATATTTTCTTCTTGGAAATACCAAGCTGACTCTAATGTAACTATATCCTGCAATCAAACATTATGTTGAGTCTTACAACAATATAACAAAGTCCAACATGAATCACAATCCTTAAAACAAGCCTAAGCATAAACTAAATGAACTCTACTAAATTTGATTTCGCGGCCTTGCACTAATTCGAGTTCCCATCCCCATGCTTGTGCACTTCACCTAAAAACAAAACATTTTACAAAAACGAAATAAACTCAATAATAATCACCCCTATTAGTAAAGGTACGCGCACAAATTCATTTAAAAACAAAACATTCTACGGAGGGGGCACAAGTATAGAACACATATACATTTTCAGTAGAAGCACACAGTAATCCCATTTTGTTTTATTCATTTTCAGGTCAACAAGGTTGGGCGACCCCACTGGGTCTCATGGCCTACGCTTGGGTTTAACGCAACCACTTAACCTTAACCTGACCTACCTTCACATAGACGGTTACTGCTTAAACATACCGTGGCCTACCATCAGTACGGACCGTTACGGCTTAACCACACCCTAGCCAACTACCTATATGGACAGTTACCACTAACTTGGCCCATGTCCATCAGAAGGGCACGTGGCCGCGTACATGCATGCACTTTTCATGAGGAAGGCTAATGGCCTTTCAATAACCTCAACATAGCTCATAGTCTTACCCACAAAGCCATTTATTTATACATTCATACTTGCTTTTAAATTCCCAATCAACACGAACATTCCTAGCCGACCCAGTTCGATCCCCAAAGCATTTCCATAATATATATGCTTTTGTTTACAGCCCAATCAATCCAAATGCCCAAACTCACATTAATATAGCAAGAAAACTGAACACAACTCATACAACCATTTCATTCCACACATAACTAGTAAAATCCATAATTCCACGTATAACAAAGACATACAAAGAAAGCCCTTATTATTCTCATCAAACACATTTTTCAAACAATTTTAGGGAAGGGTTATGTCATGATTGTTACCTGAAATCTGAAAAACTACGGGCTCAGTTTCTTAATTAGGCCTCACAATCAACACGTGGACCAAAATAGCGTTTACACTTAGTCCAAATCTCACAAAACATAACTATAGCCCATTCCCTGCTTATGATAATTTTTTTATGATTTTAGGCGCCCTTAGCAATTTTCAACGTAGCCAATCCTGAATCCAGATTGGGTCAGAATCTAGGCTAAACTTCCAGAGCCCACACCTCTATTTTTTGTGGTCAAAACTCTGAGTTCTTGCCTATTCTGGAAAGGTCATTCCATCTTTGACAATTCCTATGTTTGGAGTTTCTCCCAAATCAGCCAACTACTAGGTCGAAAACCTCGAAGAACCTATGCTGTCACTGCTTGCCTAGATGTAACGCCCCCAACTTAGGGAGAGTCACACCGCCAGGAATTCTTAGAGGGAAGTCCTTAAGGCTCTTAAAGATCAAGAGTTTGGATTAGTATTTAGATAGTCTATCAGGAATAAAACTACAAGAGTTCCCCCTATTTTAGCAACATTCAGGGATCTTAACTCAACTAAGGTTAACTGTAATTGATAATTAGCATAACATACGCTAAAATAATTCAAGTTCATAATGTCAGGCCACTCGCTCGAATCAGTGACGATCAACAACTAAAACAAGGGTCAGAGTGATGCATATATAGGTATAGAGCCGGCTACATGCTTTCATGTACAATAATGAATTTAAAAATTTACAACGTGGTAGGCATCAAACATTTTGCAGAGCTGGCAGAGACTCTTGAGGGGTCGACATCAAAACAAGTTCAACATATCTCTTATAATTGCTTAAACCGAACCTGGAAAAAGGAATAAGTAAAGGGGTGAGCAACCACACACTCAGTGAGAACTCCCCCACCCCTTAAAACCAAAACCATTTGCAGGTATTCATACCAATAATAATCACACATCATGTATTGGTATACTACTATCATATTAGGCAATTAAAGTCTCCAAAGAGAGTTAACCACTCGTATACTTAATGCTAGCCTCTCAACTCATTCCTAGGCCTTTAGTGACCATCCTTCCTTTCTAACAAGCATTCAGGCACGTATTCACGTAGCACAAGAGCGATGCTTTCAAACATACTTGTGAAAACATAGTGACTCACGTTATATTCCAAGAACAACTTACGAATCATACAAACTTTTTTAAAACTTACAATTCTTCTAAAAACTTCCGAGGCACCCAAATTGGTAAGAAAAGCGTTGCAAGGAACATTCTTGCTTATAATAAGCACCTTTAAGAACTTAAACATTCAATGCATTACTAGGATGCAACCGAACTATACTTGAAATTCATTTAAACTATATTCAGAACACATTCATAAAATATATGCAAATTACGTACATTTAAAATCTTTCTTCTTTTCTTAAAAACACTTTACTTGGCCTTTCGAGGCTCGTATTCCTTTAAAAGGACTTCTTTTCTTTTTGAACTGCTTAAAATGGCAAACTTTCAAATCTCATACTTAGTAGGAATGTACTTATAACATAAAAACATCTTAATGTGCTGGCCAGGGGAGGTCAACACCGCCCTTAAATGAGATCGTCACTCCTAATCTAGGTTATCAACAGGGTATACATATTTAACTTTTGGCCAAAATGCGTCTCAGCAGATAAACTCTAACATCGATATTTTCCTCTGTGGGACAGCAACTCACAGCAAGATAATCATATCTTGAGTCCAGTCCCCCTCAAGGTTTCCTTGTGCGTCAACTTCATAATCTACGAGAGGAGCAATTCACACCAAGATAATTCATATCTTGAGTGCAGTTCCCAGGAATAGCTCATACCAAGATAATTCATATCTTAAGTCTAGTTCCGATCATTTCTTTAGGGGGAAATAGCTCACGCCATCTTTGCATCCAGTTTCAGGAACAGCTCACGCCAAGATAATTCATATCTTGAGTATAGTTCCTAACCCTGGCCAATTGCCTAGCATTTTCTTAGCCTTTAAAAATGTATTTCATTTGTCTTCTTCAGTTGCTTACTTTGCTGAAATCATACTTTTAAAAAAACGACCATAACCTTTCAAAATGTTTATAGTTCATTCATTTTTGGCTTAAAAACTTCTTATAAGCGGAATAAGTTTGGTATCTAGTAAATTGGCTATGTAAATAGCTTAAAAGCTTCTCATAATCGCAATAAGTTTGTTAACACGTAAATCAACTTCTTAAATAACTTAAAAGCTTCTTATAAACGTAAAAAGTTTACTAAATTGTGAAACAACTTAGTTTCTACCTTAAATGCTTCGTATAAACATAATAAGGTTGCTAAATAGTAAAGCTTCGTTTTCAACGTAGAAACTTCGCATAGACGTATTAAGTTTACTAAATCGTAAAACGACTTCGTTTTCATCTTAAAAGCTACATATAAATGTAATAGGGTTGCTAAATCATAAAACAACTTCGTTTTCAATTTATAAACCTCGTATAAACGTATTAGGTTTACTAAATCATAAAACAACTTTGTTTTCAACTTAGAAGCTACATGTACATGTAAAAGGATTGCAAAATCGTAAAATGACTTCGCTTTCAACTTAGAAGCTTCGTATAAATGTATTAAGTTTACTAAATCGTAAAACAACTTCGTTTTCAACTTATAAGCTTCGTAAAAACGTATTAGGTTTACTAAATCATAAAACGACTTCGTTTTCAACTTAGAAGCTACACGTAAATGTAATAGGGTTGCTAAATCGTAAAACGACTTCGTTTTCAACTTAGAAGCCTCGTATAGACGTATTAAGTTCACTAAATCATAAAACGACGTCGTTTTCAACTTATATACTTCGTACAAATGTATTAAGTTTGCTAAATCGTAAAACGACTTTGTTTTTAACTTAGAAGCTTCGTATAAACGTAATACATTCTAACTCATAGATCGAAACTCATTTGGGACATAACGTGCTTAGTTAATGTTTAATTCAAATTAAGTTCAAAATCGAAATCCATTTGAGCCTTAAATACTCAGTTAGCAATAAATGCGAGCTAGATTTACTTGAAAATTCGGTTTTAACTCGAAAGGGGTGTATAAATAAACTAAAGGCTTAAAACGTTCCCAAACCTGCTATTATTCAAAAACTTCAAGCACTTGACTCTTTTAAAAGGCAATTAAAGGTTTCCTATTGTGTTTTCAACACAAATGCTTCTTAAAGTCATTATGGACTTACTAGCTCTTTAATCGAAACTCAATAGAGACTTAAGCAAACAACATGCAAATGAGTTGAGCTTCATAATTAGCACTTTAAGGTGTTCTTTTTTGGGTCATTTAAATCCTTTTAAACACGAGGAGGGGTCATATCCAAACCAATGCCTTAAAAACTTTTTCGAACTCAGTTTTAGTTTGCTTTTGAACTTTTTAAACCTATCAACTACGCAGTTAAATCACTAACTGACGATTTAGGACTTTTTTTAACACTTTAGGCATCTTAACACACGAATAAACAACTGATAAACGTAAAAGTATTTTCAAACGTGTAGAACAACTTCCTAAATGACCTTTTTGTTTTAAAGACGTCTAACGTTCCAAGAATTAATCACATAAGGTCACGTAACATTTTGGGGGAAAAGGGGTTCACATATAGCACATTCATACACCTCATATCACAACTCATTAAGCCACACATGGCCTCGCAATCCACACGATTGCGGCAATTTACAACCTTAACTCCCTTCTCACACAGCATCGACCACAAGAACCTCAACCCACTCAATAGTTCCACCTCGAACCATCCAACTTCTAACTCAGTTTAATATTGTCATTAACAAACCAACAATATGTAAAAAAATTGTATATAGGTATGGCATTCATGCTTAATAGCCATCATAGAATTTAACGTACTAAGATAACGCAAATAGAAACTTCGAGCGATATTTACTTTCCAGTTCGCAAACCAATATTCGTAGGCATAGTATTTCCTTTGTAATTACCACGAATAAACCATTAACATGCCCAAATGGATTTAGCCATAACTTTTAGACATAATTTAATTTACACCACAATTTTTTAACTACCCAACTAGCACCTCAGCATTAAATAGTCTTTCAAGTGCGACAACTGATGCTACAACAACCCACCATCAGAAAATTTTATTTACTTTCGAATC
>NCQV01063907.1:0-12187 GCA_002740545.1 Lophocereus schottii
ATGTGGGTATCTGTTGAAAATTTCAAGCTCATCAAGATGCAAATGTCTGGAGTCAGCCCGGTCCGGTTCGGTCCGGGTTCTGACCAGTCCGGTCCGGTCCGGTCCAGGACCGACTCCAGACCGGTCCGATCCTTGCTCCAAGGTCTGTCAAATTTTCGGTCCTCGATCCAACCGGTCCGGTCCGGTCCGATCCGGTCTTTGACCGATGAACACCTCTAATTGTAGCTTTAGCTACAACTGTTTCAAACGCAACCATTTGTCAGAAGATTACTAGTTGTTGAATCACATATAGTAAAAATATTCACTAAATATTACATTAGTTTCCGCTGATCTTTCTCAACAGCCTTCAACAAATAACTCCATATTTGAATCTCTTAACAAAACTGGTTTCTCTTGCCTAGATAAACAACATATCACTTTATTCTTCCGAGGTATTCACTTGATATAGTTGTTGTAGTTTTCCTTTCTACTTCAACGTCCAATATAGCAACTATAGAGCTTGGCAAATAAAGATTATATCTTCTTAACATTTCCCGAACTCGCATAGTATAAATCAGCTTACAAAATCTTATGTGAAACCAAATAATCGGTTATATCCATATAATCAATCATATTTATATAATATCCTGAATTGATTCAATCAAGTCTAATTACATATTTGCTATAAATAACATTTCTAAATCAATCAAGAACATATTCCAAATAGCACAACTTATTTCATAGATATTCTAGATTTAAGCACATGTCAAACATCCAAAAATATTTGAACAAATCAATCAAGGTAATCATTCTACATATTTTAGTTAGACACGTAAACAAGTTATGCGGTTTAGGTATGGATCGGGTTAAGTTTGGATCAGATCATACTTCAGATCAAGTGGCATTTCGAGTCAGTTCAGTTTAGGCTAGGTCATTTTCAGTTCTGATCAATTTTTAGTCAACCGATGTTTGGCCCAATGATCTTGTCATGCACAAAGAAGCATTTTCATAGGAAATTTCGAGTTAGTACGTTTAGCCCGAGTCAAAGTGGATTTCAAGTTGACATTCGAGTGAGCCTATTTCATATGTTAGGTCGAGCATGGATATGAGTCATCTGACACGGGTTTTGGGTGTTAGGTTTGTTTTGCTAAGTCTAATTTCAGTGTTTCAACAAGCAAAATATAGGATGTTTGGAATCTAAAAATCCTAACTTTGGAGGTGTGGAAAATAATAATATCGACTTAGAAAATTTTTTCCTAGTAAGCGATTCTTTTGATGAGATTATTTTTGATATACCACCACTAAATCACATTGTTAAGAGAGGTGACGTTTTGTAATGGTAGAATCAAATGTGTAATATTGCAACAATTTTTAAAAAAGCCTAATTTGCGCGGATCAAATACGTTGACCTTTTTTTAGGACACATGAATAACTTCTCTCCCTCAATATATATATTATACACATGGGAGTTTTTACTCCCATGTAAAACTGGACAAATGTGACATGCTGGAAACAAGGTTTTAAAAAAATAATAAATAATGCAGTCGCGCCACTACCCAAAGAAATGCACACCCTAAAAACTTCCCTATAACCGCCATTAACAAGCTTAACCATCTTCGTTTTTCTTCTTCTGCAACTGAACTCCTTCTCCCTCCAACTCTATACTGTGCATCATCCAAGCAATCAGCTTCATGCTATCAAGCAAGACATTGAGGAATCAGGAGCAGTAGAAATCAGTTTACTTGAGCCTGTAACCATCATCAATGGCAGAGAGTTCCAAACGTATGAGTGCAGAATATATTACTGCACCTCAAACAATAGTCAACGATAGAGACATAAGGTAGAGGGAGTGACACTCATATTCAAGTGAAAAGCCAAGTAAGAGATTTGCTTGGTAATTAAAATAATTCAAAAGAACTGAAATTTAGGGTTTAGAGCTTGATTTCATGGTATTGATTTAGGATTCGAGACATTGGATGAAATCGATGAATATTTTCAATTAAAATGTAAAATTATTTAGTTAAATCATAGTGTTCATTTTCATAAACTTCATCGTTCATCACCATGAATGATAGTGGAAATTAAGATTGAGGACAATTTATCTAGGTTCTTCCTTTAAAATGCGGGACAGGAAGGAAGAAGTGGTATAGGACAATTGTTATAGGGCTTATTGAGGTGAAAGGTGGGTAATTTTTTACCTCTTTTTTCAAAAAACAGATGTCTTTTGCATTCTATATCTAGCCTGTACTCTCTGCCTCTATCCGTCCAGTTCCATTCTTTTTCACCATCTCTCAGATAGCCTGCTGGCTCCTACATTGCTCGTGGATTGTAACTCATTGCGCCCCTACAAATTTCACCAGATACAAGAATCCCAAAAACCCAGAAAACCCCATTTACCCTTTTCAGTTTTCTAATGATTTGTAGTTGTAAATGTCCGTTATATATCTATCTACTGACTTCATTAGATTTGCTTAATTTATTTTTTTTAGGACCTGTAGAGGAGGGGATAAATTAGGTGTAATGCCCCAACCCCTCTCGGTCGCAGGTCTTACCAATAACGGCTTTAAGGATCGACGACTGGCCCCACAAATCATCACAAGTCTTTCCGACATGTTTCGTCCACGCTCACACGCTGCTCAGGAAACTTCCCAGGAGGTCACCCATCCCAATATTGCTCACCAGCAAGCACGCTTAACTGTGTAGTTCTTAAGAGTCGGCTTCCCGAAAAGAAAGGTGCACCTTTGGTGATATAAGTAGTCACTTCGATTCTTTTTAAGCTACACTCGGGGTGTTACAATCACCTCCACTTGAAGCGCCCAATGTCCTTGTTGTGCCTTACCAATCGACCGACTTACGAGTCCTCTTACCAGCGGTCCACACTCAGTATCTTTGTCCCACTAGGTGACTGCCCATGGGCTCTCTATCCACTGGCGCAGCTCACGGTCGTGGGTCGGCTCTGATACCATCTGTAATGCCCCGACGTTTCTCGATCACATGTCTTACCAATAACGGTTTCAAGGATCGACGAGTGGCCCCACAAATCATTACAAGTCTTTCCGGCATGTTTCGTCCTCGCTCACACGCTGCTCAAGAAACTTCTCAGGAGGTCACCATCCCAAGATTGCTCCCCAGTAAGCACGCTTAACTGTGGAGTTCTTAAGAATGGGCTTCCCGAAAAGAAAGGTGTACCTTTGGTAATATAAGTAGTCAATTTGATTCTTTTTAAGCCACACTCGGGGTGTTACATTAGGTGTATCTTGTTTTTTTCTTACCTCAATTCTGAAATTGGATTCACCTGTTGGGGTTGTATGGTCCTGTTTGTTATAGGGTTTAATTTAAAGAACTTTGGTCCCAAGTTGAGCCCCTTTTGACCCTTTTTGTCGTGCACTATACATCTATATATTGTGCTAGTTTTGATTCATGTTTCTACGGTTCTATTAGATTGTTTTGATTTATGATATTTGGAATAAGAAATGGGAAGCTAAGTGGCATTTCGCTACTTGTTCTCTACTCTAAGGTTTGTGTTTGGTGCAATGCTAACCACATTTTTAAGAACATGAGGTTGGGAAGTCTTTATAATAAAATAACTTAGTTGCTGGCACAACCTTAATAATTGGTTTGTTCAAAGAAATTTAATTTAGTAACTAGTAGTAACTTACATGTCTACCGTTGTGGTTATACTTTTTTGAGCAGAAAAGCCTTGAGAACCCACAACATGACGAGTTCGACCCGTGATTTTACTACAATGCAAAACAAAACCCCCCAAGCTATTTTAGTCACTACTAAAAATTCGACTTATTCCGATGGAATATTCCTACCCAAAATTGGTTCGTCGGAATCTCCAACGGAATTTCAACGGATTTAGAAAAATTAGCTGAAATACCAACAGATTTTCCGACGGACCAATTTTCCGCCGGAATTCCGGCGGAATTTCCGCCGAAAAATATTAAAAAATTCAAAATTTTCAACTTTCAAAAATTTGAATTTTTTTGAATTTTCCGACGGAAAAATCCGTCGGAATTCCGATAGAATCCGGATTCCCTCGGAATTTTCCAGAATTTCGATGGAATATTTCGTCGGAAAATTAAAAAATTCTAAATTTTTTTGCCCCTTGTTGATTTGAGGGAAAATTCAAATTTTTTGAATATTCCAACGGAAAAATCCGACTGCATATTCCGTCAGACATTCTCTTATAAAACTCGTTCTTCGCTTCATTTTTTCGTTGCTTATTTCATAAAATAGAGAGGGATAGAGAGAAAGAGGAAGCACCGCTACTTACCATCGCCCCACCGCCGGTTGCCGCCATCACCTCCTCTTGCATTATTAATCGTCGACTTTTTTGATTAGGTTTTCTCATGTGTAGTTTGTATAAATTTGTTGTTAATTAAATATATACGTTGAATTTAATAATTTGTATAATTGGTTTGCTTATAAGTATACCAATTTAATAGTTTATGGAGTTAGTTTGTCACATTGATGTTAGTTTGTTAGGATGATAATTTACTCTCAATTTTGTACTTTGTTGTTAAAGAATATAATTTTTAATTAATGAAACATAATTTAATACTAATATCAATTTAACGTCAATGATGAGAATTTATTGTGTATTAGATACATTGAAAAATATTTTTATTGTTCGTTACTATATTTTTATTTTTTAAATAAATTTTAAAAATTCTGACGGAATTTCTGACGGATTGCGGGTTTCGACGGAACTGCCGACAGAATCCGACGACTGCCGATGGAAATTCCAACGGAATCCAAAAAAAAAATTTTTTTCGCGAATTTTTGGTTGCATCTGACGGATGAGTCCGTCGGTCGCCCAATTCTGACGGAATTCCGTCAGAAAAGCAGTCTGATGGACTTGTTATTTCCGTCGGAACGCCTTCCCGACCCTCCTTATTACAACGGATGCAGTTGATTTTTTAGTAGTGAGTTAATTGGCAGAATCAAGTTTTAGAGATTAAGGATCAAGAAAAGCATTCTTGACGAAGGAAATCATAGCCTTGTTGATGCTTCTTTCACTGTTCATAGCCAATATGGTGAACAAAAAGGTTATTAGAACTTTGTATGCCACTTGACTATCTTGCGGCTGATTCTTCTCCTCTTAGTGCCTCCTTACCTATGTTGTTGACTCAATAGCTAAGTGAACTAACCCAAACTCAATAGTGAACCATACTAGAGTATGATTGTGAACAATCATCATCCCTTCTCGACATGCAGGTAAGATCCTGATTGACCGAGGATTGTGATGCTCACCATGATCTCCCTATAAGAATTCCCTATAGATGTGCTCAATGCTTTTCCTATGCTTTACTGAAGCCCAGTGGGACATGATGGAAATCTACAAAGTGTTGATGATATTTACTAGTGCAGCAGAGGAATAATGCCTAGATGGCTAGCTGTTGAACCTTTTCAAATTTCCACCACAATGCATGAACATCACTGGTTTTCTTGCTAGGAGACAAAGAGGCACCCAAGTGTTTTATGGCAATTTGATGTAGCTAGAAGTCTGTAATCAATAAAACGTGTTACTTTGTATCTTCACGGATAATTGACTTTTTAGTACCTTGACATATATGTCATTGATTTTTTTGAGCCTTACTTTTTTGGCGTAATTTGTTAGTACCTTGAGGCATGATGTACTGATTTTTTGCTACCTTCCGAGTGACTGTTTTAATTTTTTTAATACCGCCCATACTATTTCTTTTTCCCTTTTCGCCCAAAACTTTTAGAAATTATATAAAGACCCCAGAATTGGGTAACATATGCAAATAAGCTATTTTAAAGATTTTTTTAGGAAATATACTTATTTTAAACAATTAAACTTCTTATAATGACTTTAGTGGTACTAGTTATTATAATCTACTACTTATATCATAAATATTATATTTTCTATGGTTATAGGCCCACCATACTTAGTAAAATACTTAAAGTTTAATTAGAAAGTTTCGCCCATTACCTGAATTTAGTTTGCATTGGATCCTAACATTCTTCTAGCTTCCAGTTTATAGAGATTGCTAATCTCAACTACACCTTTCTTATATCATGTACAACAAAAATTCGTTTTATTTTCTACCTCATATCGTAGTCACTAATCAAGTTTTTTATATTTTAAAGAATAGTGAAACTTTAATCAAGAAATTATAATATTTAAGGCATAAGGTTTGATTGAATAACGTTCCCTACTGAGAAATTTTTTTCATTGAAAGCTTGAAAATGGAAATATTACAATAGAATGATTTAAGAGGTATATAAACTACTTAGATGATCAAAGACATTTGCTCATAGAGAAATAGAGATTCCTAACTTCTCTTTTGCTCAAGTATGCTCAAATGATTGTGTCCCCTCTCAGCACTCTGCCTCTCCTTTCATAGAGGAGTTGGACTATATTGGATGCCGTAATGGCCACAGTACATACATTAATATTTCACATGACTACAGTTACATTCACATGACTGCAGTAGACTAGACCTAGCACTTGTTAAAATAGTACAATAATGGTGCGATAACTTTTCAGAACCTTTATTGCTAATAAGATTACGTATCCATATTGAGATTCTGCATGCCTTCAGCTCCAATGATGTCTTCCAGTCCATCATTATCCAGATAATTATCAAAATTTTTATCAAGTTGAAGATGCTTTGGATCCCATTTTTCAAATCATTCATGAAGATATTTCTTTCCCTTTCAGTGATAAGAATTTTCCTGTTCCAACATCAAGAGATGATCAAAAATGTCTTCTGAAGTAGCTCCTTCTACCTTCATATATTTGCTAAACTCATTAGGAGAAAGTAATGTTCCCACAATGTATTAGTGTTCTTCCTTCTTCAGTTAATGCCCGTAGATGGCTCTTGCTAAAGTTTGATCACTAAATAGTTATTATTATTCTGGAAACCATTCTTGTCATTGATTAGTGGGATCATATAAATTAACTATGTGAACAAGAAAATGGGGTGGTTTGACTTTTTCATTTTCACACTTAATATTGCACAATGTATGTCCACAAACAAACTTCTAATGTATGAAATTTTTGTTGGATAATAAGGAGGTGTAAGAATCCAATGGATCCTTCTGAACATGCGTTGTTGAAACTTAGTTAGTCTTGAGAAAAATGGGTACTTCGGGTCTAGGATTTCCATGAGGTAAAATATCATTCTATATTCCAAAGTTTTTACGATGGGATCACCTGAAGATATTAAATTTGCTGGAAAACTAACACCACTCACTCCAGATCTATCGGGAAAGTAGATTGTAGTACTTTATGATTTCCAAATATCATAAGAATAATTATGATACAGACTGCATACCACTCGTTGAACCATTTTTTTCGAATATGAGAACTTATTTTTTCTTGAATGTCATAAGGACACCATAAGTAATTACTTTGTGACTCTAAAAGGTTAAATATTTGTGCTATTAGATAAGTAGAAGATAGCAAACTAAAGTATGATCTATGTTTTGTATGAGCTTCAAAAATATACATAACAATTTTACTGCAAAGAGAAACCTGTTCTATCAGTAATAACATTTCATTAGGATTCCCTCCTTTCTTGGTAGAAGTTCTACTATGATGATCATCATTGAGAGCTCTCGAGTTAAACTATCTACTAGAGAATTCTTTGGTCCCTGTATATGTTGAATAGAAAAAGAGAACTGGTTAAACTATAATTGTCAACATAAGAGTCTCCTTTACGCTCGCATATTTAATAAATCTTTTTTATGAAACAAAATATTTCTTTGTAATCAGTTCAAATAAAAAAAGGTTTTGAGGCTAGAAAGATTAAGAATTTTTTAATTCCCTTTATGACTATAAGGATTTTTTTCCTTCATATGATAATTGCATCCTGCTTTATTAAAACTTCTACTGTAATATTTGCAAAGTTTTTCACCTTCATTGATTTTGAGTAATGCACTCTAGTGCTTATTGCTGGTATCTGTCTCAAGAACTAAATCATCTCCTTCATTAGAAAAATTAAGAATAGGAAGATTTTTAGACATCTTTTTGAAGTTTTGAGCAATCTTTGAATCATTAGGGGTCCATATCCAACTTATTTCTCTTTTGAGTTTCTATTGCAATGGTTTTCTTAATTTAACTAGCATCTATAAAGCATCCAAGAAAAATTTCTATTGCTTCTTATCTTCAGTCTTTTCAGAGAAATTTTCTATAGCATGCTTTTGTAGGATGATTTGACCACCTTTTATCTCTAGACCTAAAAACTCAATTTCTTGTTTAGCATACATGCATTTGTTCTTGCCAAAAATAATGCCATGATTAATGTATCTTTAGGTGACAGCGTAGGATATCATCTTTGTGTCGTTCTATAGTTTTGGAAAAAAACAAGGATGTCATCGTTGTAAACTAAACAACAGTGATTAAGATCTTTGAAGATGTCATCCATTCTTCTTGGAAATATTTGAGGTGTATTTTTTAGACCAAATGACATTACTATCTATTCATAATGCCCTTGAGGGGGTACTAAAAGCAGTTAAAGGAATGCTTTTTTAATCCATTTTAATTTGCCAGTATCCATTACTACAATCCATTTTTGAGAATCAAGAGGCCACTTGAATTATGTTAAAAAGGACTGTTTTGTTAGGAATATAATAACCATTAAAGACTGTAGTATCGTTAAGTTTTTTGTAGTTGATTACCATTCTAGCTTTTCCTCATTTTTCTTCAGCATGATTTCTTACCATGAAAGTAGGAGTGTGAGGACTCTTACTATTCTTGATTAATCCTTTATCTAGAAGTTCTTTGATTTGTTTATAGAATTCTTGGATATCTTGGTGTATATACACCATTTATATGACTCGAATAACAGTGTTGGGATTAAACAAAGTAATTTCTGCAAATGTCTTATCTTTATCCCAAAATTTATAGGATTATTAGTGTACAGTTCTTTGCATGATTGTTGTTGTTCAACAATCTGTTCTTCAATAGATAACTCAAGCAGTGAGATTGTTAATGTTGTCTCACGTTGTGTAGGCATTAGCTTCTCACCATGCACGTTACGTATGAATTCAATGTTCTAATGAGTGTAAACTTTATTTAACTTATTAATAGGGACTAGGTAACCATTTATTATAAATATTATTTGGTTTATGGTCTGTGCATGGAGAATTTAGTCTTTGAAAATTATTTCCAATAATTATATTATGGAAGGGTTGATCAGTAGCCCATAGGACTATTATAATTCATTGAACTTCTCCTGTTTCTATAGATAACCCTTCTATGGTCTTTTTGTGGTTCATTATACTATTGTTAGCTATCCTTGCAAAGGATTCTTGGCTTTTTTCCACATGAATTCTAGAAATAAAAATATTTTTTCAAAACAAACATAACAATCACTATCTATGTAGGCACACAATTCATATTTATTATATCTCTCTAAGTATATATTTATTGGGATATGGATGCTACTAGAATTTGTGTTGGTGATTTCATAATATATCTCTATAGTCATATTTTTGAGCTCACTGTGTCTTGCGGGTTCAAAACTCTACTCATTTTACTGGTCATACTAATTGTATCATCTTTTTTAAACTTTTCTTTAGTTGATGAAGGATCTTCTCCCTATTCTGATCTTGCACTTGTGCTTCTTAATAATTGGGGTTTAATGGTAATTTTACCGTTCTTATCAATTTTTATCACGTTTTTCTTATTTATTTTCGTAGGATTGGCAAAGCTAGATATCCAAGACCTATCGATTTTCATCTCTTAAGGATTAGATTTTATCCTTTGAATTTTTTGTATGGAGTAGGAGTTTGAAAATTTTCTGCCTCTATTATTGTTATCTTAGTCTTTTGATATATAGTATCATCTAATTTGTAGATTATTTTTCAAAATATCCTTAATGGGTAACCTCTTCTTTTCATATATGTCCTAACTGTTTTTATCTTAGGGGATAGGAAGTTTTTAACAATTTCATTTTTAAGCTTACATAATATCCCGGTTATCAATTGAATCCTACTAATTCATTACATAAGTTAGTCTTAATTTTTTGATGTTTTGATTATTAAATTTGATATGCCCGATATCATAGAACAAAACACAAAGATCAATATCTTTGTCATAATACTACAAAGGAGTAATTTGCACTTGGACATTACCAACATGAATATATCTATCCTTTCTATCTTTGTTATGCTTAAGGATATTTTTTCAATTGATAAGATTAATTTCTCCCATATTATACTCACATTATTTTATTTTTGGATCTCCTTTCATCATTTCACATATGTACTTACTTTTCTATTAAAAGATGAACTTTTTATAGATCATGTCTTTCTGAATTATAGGAAGGATCAAATCTCCTTTGACATCTTCATTTTGATTAAATATAATAAATTCTTCTCCTTGAAGATCCCTCCAGACTAATTGAGCTACTTTCCATCATATGATTCGTTTCTTCATATTCATTTTCTTCGTATTTGTCTTTTAGTACAATCTCAACAATTCCTTTGTTTGCAGGGCTAGATCTAACACTTCATTCTCGCTCAGTTCAAAGTAGTCTAGAGTTCCCAAAGTTTCAATAAGCTTGTTATTCTTCCTATTTTTGCATTCGTTTGCATAATGACTTACTTCTTCACATGCCGAAATTCTTACAGTTGTTTTTTTTTCAGTTGGACAATAAGCGGTTTTCCTTAAAAAATCTTCATTTTTAGGGCTTTGTTTGTTGTAATTTTTTTTTTTAATTTTTCTCTCTATTGCTTGTTAAAGCTCTTTTTCTAATAAAATTTCCTTTTTCTTCTTCTTTAAGGTTCATTTTCCCATTGGTGCGTTGAATTCCAATAGGCCAAAAACTATTTCTTCATTTTCTTTTGCCTTCTCAAGATATTAATTATTGACCTATGTTCTTAAATAAGAGATTCTTGAACCACGGGTGTCAATGACATTTGCTTTCTCAAGCCATGCAATATACTTTTCATTAGTTATGGAATTTATCAGATATGACAATTTGTTATAGAACATACAAGATCAGTTTTATTATGCCCAATTTTATAACAATATTGACTAAATTTAGTAATATACCAGATATCTCATATCCCACAACTCTATATTATTATTCTTTGTTATTCTCTACCTTTTTCTTTAGAATCAATTTAAACTCTGATAAATTCAGTTTTGATTTCCTTACATAAATTTTTGAACATTGTAAATGGTGTTTCCATCATTCTTCACGCATTTTTGCCATGCTCATTTAATGAATGATACTAGTCAGCTATAACGCCAGAAAAACTATAGTCGATATCATTTAGGAAGTTTGCAGCAGTCCGTGTAGTATTTAGGTTTAGGACACTGTTCATGTTTCTTTTCCAATGCTCATATATTTCTTTTCTATTATGAGCTTCATCGATGTTTAAGATATACCATGTTTGGCTAACTGGGGTAGGGCTAATTTCTTCAAAAGTCATACTTTTCCTTGGGATAACACCAAAGGAAAAATTATTGTACGTCCTACTGGAACATATTTGGGTCTCATAAAATGAGTATTTCTTTTAGAAGGTTCACAAAATTCTTCAGGCTTAGAAATAATATTGTTTACTATATTGACCTTGATTTCACCTATATTGAGGTCCTCTCTAATCTTGTTGATCTCATTATCAAATACTATTTTGCCATATTTTTTTAATCCAGATGTCTTCTAATTTCTTCTAACGGTACAACATTAAGATCCTCTAGTTTAATTAGGTTCATCTGCTATATATTTTTTCTTTTAATTGGACATTATTTGTCTCTTCACTATCATTAGATAATATGTCTTATTTATCAACTATTGCACCCATGATTTTGTTTAATTCTTTTGGATTTTGTTCATTATCAAACATATCATGTAATTCTTCTATATTAAACTGCTTATACTCCATTCTCTTCTTCTTTCTCTACCTTTTCTGACGATTTTCTAATTGATTTTTCTCCTACTTCTTTTTAGATTTTTATATTATGCAAAGAAAATTAATTTTTATTTTTTGGGTTTTGGAAAGGATATTTATGTTGAAATAGAGTATTGATACTCAAAGTCAATTTTTCACTATGTCTAATTTTGTTAACTAAAGAAAGATGGATTACAGACAATTGCTTATTAATGTCCTTAACTTGAGTCTTAATTTTTGCTAATTCAACTTTTAATTCTAGAACTGTATCAGTGACATAGCTTAATTGAGGTGCTACTGAAATTATTGCTTTGTGTGAGTGAAAAACATG
>NCQV01063920.1:0-10620 GCA_002740545.1 Lophocereus schottii
ATTCTTCTGAGTTAATGTTGATGATGGCGTGGGGCGAAGGAACGAGTTTATCTGACAGCTCATGCGCTGCACCTGACATCCTCTTCTCCAAATGGCATAGCCTGCAAAAAGGGCACCCCTGGGTTGTGGACCGTGGAACACCTTTCCGACGGTCAAGTCAGCTGAGGTCCAAGTCAAAGAATGCAATATGAGTTCAATGTATCAGACTGCCAACCCCTTTGTTCAGGATGGTAGGTGAATATTTATAATCCCTTTGGCAAAGGGGTAAAATAATAATCTTACGTGGAACACCAGTATGGGCCGCCTGTCTCGCCATGGAGGGGTCTTAGGGGGAGCCGCTAGGGTTGCGTCTTGGGGCCCATTATCCAAGGTATGGGCCTTTTCTACGGGTCTAGCGTGGATGGGCCCATTTAGGGAAAATCGAATTTTTCCCAATGACTTAACTCTTCTCATTTTACCTACACCTGAGCCAGGCGAGTAGTCAGGTAGAATTGGAGAGCTATCTATGGTCGGCATGGATCTCAAAAGTTTCGGAAATTGGGCCCTTGTAACGGACGGCCCTATGACCGCCGACCATAGTTGGGCAAGTTTTGAGACTTGAACAGCGGTTTTAGGAGACTGCCTTCTTCGCAAGTATAAAAGGCAACTGCCGAGGGGGGGTGTTCCATTCTTCATTTTTTCGTAACGATCATTATCTGGCGTTCCTTCCATGGCTTTCCCTTAGTTAGGTGTGGTACACGGTTTTATGGCCGAAGGCCTGAAGTCGGCCCTGGTGGGTCTGAGGTGGTCAAGTTTGAGGCCTGAATCATCCGTGTCGATCGTAAACTAAGAGAAGCGCAGCTTCGGCAACAGGCTGTCGTAGTGGAGGTCCTGGTCCTTCGGACGGTCAAGAAAAGAGCTCGGGATCAAATGGCCCCCGCATCTCTCCAGTGACGGGGAGTAGCCTTAGTTTTATCTTAGATTATCTCTTGTATCATGCCCTTTCTTTCCTTGGGCCGCCCTCGTGGGTGCTTTTGATAATAAAATGACATTTCTTTGTCATGAAGAACTGTTTCCTTCTCGCCTTACATTGCACTTTGTGTTAAATTATGGGCTCCAGGGCCATAAAAATGTTTGTATTTTACTTTTGGTCAGGATTCTAAGTTGTAGGAGCCACGTGGTGAGGTCGGAGTGGCCTACTGCTCCCTCGGAGATTGCACCTCCTTCGACATCGGTCGCCTCTCTTTATAAAAGAAGGTGAGATGCCCATAGAACTTCATACTTTCGCTTGCAGACGAAAAGTGAGAAGAGAGAGAAATTGCAAATGAACCTCTTTTTTAATTTCGCCAGCACAGAGCAGGCATCCGAGTACATCTGTGACCACTTCGGATGGTTGTTGAGGGATCCCTGGGCTCTTGGGCCACTTCTGTTGGACTACCACGGCCTCTGTCCCCGTTTCGACCTCGAGGTGGTGACGCGATATGCTCGCGATTCCAACACCCTAGAGATGGCACAGATAATCTTTTACACCATGGTTATAGATGACACCGCTGAGTTGGGCCTTTCACGCAGGCCTACCATTGACTGTGTGATGTGGGTCATGCGAAAGTCAGACTGGGGCCCTGAGGAAGCATGGCTTGGGAACAATGCCCAAAGGCTCCGACGAGCCCAGGCCTCCCGTCTCGCTGAGCCCCCGATAAACCCGGTGTTAGTTGGCGGTCCCTCAAGGGGGAGGACGACCTCCTTTCCTTCCTTCCGTGACAACGTACAGGCGAAGGAGTATGTTAGGGCCAACTTTCGCCATACCGTGAGGGAAACATCAAGCCTTCACCCGAACTTGCTCCCTATGCATTTCACGGCCTACTGCCTCGACTTTGACCATATTGTGGCATTGCAGTTTGCACATGCCACCCATATCCCTAAGATGGTGCAGGCCATCTTTTATGCCATGGGGATCAACGACGCGGCAAAGCTGAGGCTCATTAGGAGGGAGACCGAGGAGAGCCTGATGTTGGACTTACAAAAGCTGAGATGGGACATCATTGAAGCATGGCTGTTATCTATTGAGGACAAGCTTAAAGATGCCCAAGTGTCCTCACCCCATGGAGACGGTGTATAACCCTCGACGAGGCCCAACGGTGACTTCGAGGTGGAGGGATGTGCCCCCCTGTCGAGTGAACGAGGAGTAGTATTAAGATTCCCCTCTCTTTGTACGTCCCCCCTATGAGGAGGGTGTGTGTAATCGCAGATCTTACTAATAAAACACAGCCCTCTTTTTTTTTTCAGGAGCAGATAATTCTTCGCCTTCATTGCTTATCCTTTAATTTTATTATTTTCATGAATGAGGTCCCTGTTTGTAAGTGCCATGTATCAAAGGTGGGCTGGTTGATGGTTACCTTGGGAAGGGCAGCGTACTCCGGTCTGCTTCCTTCCCTATAAAGTGGGCAACAAGTCTTTCTTTGTTATATCACCTCCTGCCCATTCTCTAATCCTTTAGAGAAGAGAGGGAAAGAAGAAAGAAATGGTTCTCTTTTTGAATTTCACTAGTACCGAGATGGCAACTGAATACGTTGGAGAAACCTTTCCATGGGTGCTGAGGGAGACCTCAGCCCAACGCCTAAGGGTCCTCCCTAAGGATCACCTCATCCTCTGTCCGAGTTTCGACCATGGTGTGGCTACACAGTACGCTCAAGACTCCAACACCCCCGAGATAATGAAGGCGATCTTCTATGCCATGGTTAAGAATGAGGTTGTGGAACGGGGTATCACATGCGGAATCTCGGCGAAGTGTCTGATGTGGGCCCTGCAGTAGCTGCATTGGGGTCCCTTCGAGTTTTGGTTCAAGAACGTCGAGTACAGGCTCAGGGGAGCCCGCGTTTTACACCCTATGAACCTGCCCGCTGACCTCGCGTCCTCTAGTAGTCATGTGGAGGTCTCGGGTTTACGTGGTGCTCCTTCTGTGTCAAGTGACGAGGAGTAGGTATAGGGGCTTCCATATGTACTTGCTTTTTGTGCTTACAGGAAAACTATGTATTGATTTGGCTATTATAATAAAAGATCCTTTTATGACTCGCCTCTTTGTTATGTTTGTTTTGCGTGCACATGTTGTGACCACTAACCCCTGCTAGGGCTAGGAATATAGCAACTGATAGTGAAGTCATGCTCTAGAACTCTAAGCCACTATAAGGGCTAAGCGTAGCCACCACAAAGGGTAAGCATGTAGCGATCGGCCACAGAGTATGCTCTAAGGTTCTTAGCCCCTACTGGGGCTGAGTGGAGCGCCTGGCCCTAGGACCTAGCTTAGGATCCTTTTAGCCCCCAATGGGGCTAAAAGTATCTCGACCAGCCTGAAGGTTTAGCGGCCGACTCTTAGGCCGTACTCATGGATCTTAAGCCCCTACTGGGGCTAGGAATGCAGTTTAGGCCATAAAGTCGTGCTCGCAGACCCTTAGCCCCTACTGGGGCTAAGAGTATAGTGACTAGCCATAAGGCCACGCTTATGGAGCCTTAGCCCCCATTGGGGCTAAGAGTGTAGTGATTGGATATAAAGCTGTGCTCATGGACTCTTAGCCCCCATTGGGGCTAAGAGTGTAGCGACCGGCCATAAGTCCCTGCTCATGGACCCTTAGCCCCCACTAAGGCTAAGAGTGTAGCGATCAGCCATAAGGCCGTGTTCACGGACCCTTAGCCCCCATTGGGGCTAAGAGCGTAGTGACCAGCCAAAAGGCTGTGCTCATGGACCCTTAGCCCCCACTGGGACTAAGAGTGTAGCGACCAGCTATAAGGCCCCGCTCAAGGACCCCCAGCTACTGGGGCTAGGTAGATACCGACTGGCCGTCAGCGAGTGCACTTGGAGGCCCGTTCTCCCCCGAGGTCTAGGGTGTCTTGCTAATGACGAGGTGATAACAAGTCATCATATGGTACCGGTTGGGAAAGTTGTGCCTGCTGGGTGTTCTTCGGAGGTGTGTCCTACCTCCTTGCTCTATATAGGGGTGAGGATTTGGCGAAAAGGGTCATTTGCTCATCGCGTATTTCAACCACCTAAAGAGAGGAACGATTTCTATAGAGAGAGAGAGAGAGAGAGAGAGAGAGGCTCTGCCCCTCTTTCCTTTTCTACATTTAAATTCACTGTAGTGTCTCAAGCTCCCCCCTGCATCTTCAAAGGCTTTGCTTGAGTATTCATCCTCTTCTTCAAATAACCTCCTTGAATCTTCATCTTCCACAGGTACACCCTCATACCCCTTCGAAGCATTGTTTGTTGTACTTATAAATTATGTCATCGTCTTGCTCATCCAGTGGGAACGTTCCTAAGGGGTTGGCTGGTCCCCAAGTGGGGGCTGCCGTCCGCAATTCCCTACCCTCCCAACCTTTATTGACGGTCGACCGGTGGCGGGTGTCCCCTAAAAGAATCAATGTACGGAACCCAAAAAGATTCCCTATGCGGTGCTTCTTTTTGAACCAGGCACTCCCTTGTGGTCTAGCTGCGAGTACTCCTCCACCCCTAGTGTCCTCAGTGCTAAGGTGGAGGTCTCATATCAATGGGAGATCACCATAACTAACTATATGACTGATTTCCAAATATGAAGAATAGCAAAAACCAAGTCTACTTCTCGTATCAGGTCTCTAGATGAGTTGTTAGCCACATAAGGTAATCCCTGTTTTGCCACAAGCTCATCAAAATCGGGGGCCTAAGTGGCCTCTACTAGTACTAGCTTTACCTCAGGGAGACCTTCTCGTCCTCTTCTGACAGCTCATCGAGATGTTCATCCTCGGAGGGGGCGTCGGCTAGCTCCTCGTCCAACGAAGGGCCTCCGGCTCCAAGTAAGTTGGTACTTAAGAGAAGAGGCCGTTCGCTCGTAGGACTAGCTCCATAGATTGTTGCGGAGGGACCAGAGTTCCCAGGAGTGCCAACCTGCTCAAACCCGCAGGACGGTCCGGGCAGTCACTTTCCCGACCCCAGGGTCATTCCTACACTAAAAAGGGCGGCCCTCGAGAAGCATTACCTTCTGCCTGCTGGGTACATCTTCGTAATCCCCGAGGCGGATGCCACCGTGAATGAGCTGCCTGCCAAATGTATAGATGTTTATCACCGGCTCTCAATTACGGTCTCCGATTTCCTCTTCACCTGGAGATTGAAGAGATTTTGAACAAGTATGAACTGACGCCTGCGCAGGTTGTGCCTACATCATGGCATAACATTTGCTCTTTCATCGCTATTTACGAATTGCGCGACCTCACCTACCCGGCATGAGTGTTTAGTGTCGTGCATATAGTCCAGAGGGCCCCCAAGGAGACTGGGGACTTGGGATGGTATTATTTCAACAACAGGTTGGGATTCATGACGCCCATCGAGAAGAAGTCAAATGTGAAGCATTGGAAATATGACTTCTGCTTTGCCCGTCGAGAGTCAAGTTGGGGAAACGTTCCTGTCTGGAATGAGGGTAAGCCTAATAGGAACCCCTTTGGGGAGCTCACAGCCGAGGAGAGAAAAACGGCCCGTTATTTCCAATTCTATATACGGGAGGATGATAAGCCCTAACCTATCCCCAAGTTTATGGCTCAGGCGATAGAATCTGTGAAGGGCCTTGAGAGGAGGAAGAGCAAGTCTAGTGCTAGAGAGCCTTTGAATTGGCTTCATAAGTTGAAGTTTTTTAGAAACAACTTCTTCGTTACCGCGACGGGCCTTTTGATCCTTAATTTTTCTAAGGATATTGATCGTCCCAATGTTAGTCAACTTTTCTATTTGGTTCTGACCTGACTTCCCTTTTGTTTTATGTAGAGCAAGTGAGGGCGAGGTTGACGGTCTTTGAGATCAGGCATGCCACTCTGGAGCAAGTGGCAGCTAACGCTGAGCGCCGTCAGGAAGAGGAGAGGTAACGCCTCGTTAACCAACAAGCTAAGAAGGTACACTTCAGAACCTTATTCGCCCCTTTTTCTCGTGATCCTAGGTTTGGAGTAATCTGACTAAATTATTTTGACTACAAGCACCCCCTTTAGTACCACACGGAACGAAACCTGCCATCAGCTTACCAGTTCGCAAGCGCCAATGAACTGAGGGCTACCCTGATGAGACCGCGGCGTCCGCCCCTACCTATGTGGGGGAAGTAGGAGCCGGACAGTCCGGCCCTCGGTAATCTGGAAGTCGGTCAACTAAGGATCGTACTGCCGACCTCCACGGACAAACCCCCCTTCTGAGACCGCGGGAGCTGCTTCTTAAGCCGTCGGCAGTTCTCCCTCGAGCGCCCAGCAGCCATCTACGAATTTTATCAAGGCGGATCCTGCAGCCAAGTTTTCACTTGTCCAGGACTAAGATAAGTCCTGGGAATTGGCGACCTTGGACACCTCGGATTGCCCCAAGATCACCTTGGAGAAGGTAACATTGGCGGAAGCGTTCGCTCGAGGGTTGAAAGCCACGGCGGAGTGCCGAAGGCTGGAAGGGCTATTGACCTGGTACCAGCGACGTTGGGAAAAGCTAAAGGCTGATCAGGATGCCCGAGAGGCCAACAAGAAGGACTTGCAGTGCCAGCTAGAGGAGGCGCTCGCAAAGGCCAAGGCTGAAGCGATCGCGGGGACTGAAAGGGTAGCTGAAGCTAAGGAGTAAGGCTATCAGTAGGGTCATAGGAATACCTTCTGGTATTTGCGCAAAGTCTTGGTGACATTGGCTTAGGAATTTCGAAAGGATAGGTATTTCGAGGCCTGCCTCCACTATGTTGAGGAGCGCCAGTGGGCTGAGGGTGAAGGTCGTGACCCCGAGGAAGTGGAATTATTCCTCCTCCTAGTGAGGGTGAGGGTGCAGTGGAGGAGGCAATTAACCCCTTGGATGCTGAGGCTGAGGCTTCTGAGGAGGAGGGTCATGAGGATAGTGGAGAGCCTGATGTGTAACCCCCCTCTTTTTTCCTTGTTCTTTCTTGTTTCTTCCTCGTATTTTTTTTTTTATTAGAGGTTGTACTCGTACTTCACTAATGAAAAACGTTCATTTCTAGTAACCAGCTTCTTTCGTTGATCGTTTTTCTGCTTCGTACTTGTTCTTTCATTTTAACTTGTGTTTTCATTCTTCATATGCCATAAGGTAGCAGTCCCCAAGCGAAAGAGCAAGTGAAGTGTTGCTTGGTTAAGGAATATGCAACTCGCATTATGATCGGCTGGGAGGCCATGGTTGTGGACCCTTAGCCCCCATTGGGGCTAAGAGTGTAGCGACCGGCCATGAGGCCGTGCTTTGGGATCCTTAGTGCTCTTAGAGGCTAAGAGTGTAGTGGCCAGTGATGCGGTCGTGCTCTGGGCCCCTTAGCTCTTACTGAGGCTATGAGTGTAGCGACTGGCTATAAGGCCATGCTCAAGGACTCTTAGCCCCCATTAAAGCTAAGAGTGTGGCGACCGGCCATAAGGCCGTGCTCAGGGACCCTTGGCCCCAATTGGGGCTAATAGTGTAGCCACTGGCTGTAAGGCCATGCTCAGGGACTCTTAGCCACCATTGAGGCTAAGAGTCTAGCAACTAGCCATAAGGCCATGCTCAGGGACCCTTAGCCCTTACCGGGGCTAAGGGTGTAGCGACCGGCCTAAGGCCGTGCTTAGGAGTCCTTAGCCCCCATTGGAGCTAAGAGTGTA
The DNA here is from genome assembly GCA_002740545.1 of Lophocereus schottii. Classification (NCBI taxonomy): domain Eukaryota; kingdom Viridiplantae; phylum Streptophyta; class Magnoliopsida; order Caryophyllales; family Cactaceae; genus Lophocereus; species Lophocereus schottii. Next base: position 7,585 of record NCQV01063920.1, read on the forward strand.
GCCACTGGCCATAAGGCCGTGCTCAGAGATAAGGAGGGTGCGTATGAGTGCAAGCATGGTCGCTGTGGGCTTCTGATTTTATTACTTGTAATCAAGGAATGCACGTCCATTGGAGGAAAGGGAAAACCATGAGCCTAAGTATAGTACTTTCTCAGGTTGCTACAATGCTAGGTTCGTGGTATGGAAGAGTCGCTAACAATCTCGAGGCGATACGTTCTAAGACGAACTTGAGAAGCAACCTTGTATGGACCTTCCCAATTGTCAGTGAATTTTCCATGTTCCCCCGCATGTGCTACAGCCTCCATGCGCTGGAGAACGAAGTTGCCCACATGAATCAATTGCAATCGCACTGAACAGTTATGCAGGCATGCGATGCGGAGTTTATAGTGGGCCTCTTGAAAGAGAGCATCGCCATGGATGGAGGAGAGGAGGTCGAGAGCTTCTCGAAGCACTGCATTGTTCAACTCTTCTTGGAAAGTAATCAACCGATAAGTGTGGAGGGAAACCTCTACGGGTAGAATAGCCTCAGACCCACAAGCTAACATGAAAGGGGTTTTGCCAGTAGCGATTTTCTCAGTGGTGCGGAGGCACCATAGGATGCCGTGTAGTTCTTCCACCCATTTTCCCTTTGTGTCATCAAGTTTCTTCTGTAGGCCATGGAGGATAGACTAGTTGGCCGCCTTGGCTTGGCCATTGGTCTGAGAGTGAGCCACAACATTAAACTGAGCTTGGCAGCCGAAGTTGCTGAGATAGTCTGTGAGCCTACTAGTGTCGAACCGCTTGCTGTTATCAAAGATGATGGCACGAGGGATGCCGAAGTGGGTCATGATGTTCGGCCAAATGAACATTTGCAATTCAACAGTGGTTACAGAGGCTACAGCTTCGGCCTCTACCCATTTGGTAAAGTAGTCGACCGCTATGAAAAGGTACTTACGCTACCCCGTAGCTTTGGGGAAAGGGTCGAGGATATCCATTCTCCACGAGGCGAACGGCAGGGGGCTGACGAATGGCGTCAAGGGGGTGGAGGGGACTTGTTGGATAGGGGAGAACTTCTTGTATTTGTCACAGGTCCGTAATAGTGTCATGGTATCCTCCCGCAAACTGGGCCAGTAGTAGGCAGTTCGAATGGCCGTAACAGCTAAGGTATGGCCTCCGGCATATGTGCTGCAAATGCCTTTGTATAGCTGTTCCAGTATCTTTTTCCCGTCTTTCAGGGTCACAAAACGTAGGAGGGACCGGGCGAAAGATCTCTTATATAAGATCCCCTCATATAGGATAAACCAGTTCGATCTCTTCTTCACTCTATCCGCTTCTTTGGGATCAGAGGTAAGGGTACCATGAGTGAGGTGCGCGAGGATAGGATCCATCCATGTCGAGCTTCTGTCTAATCACAACACTTGATGTACGTCGATGCTCTTCTCGGTCAGGGTCTCCCATTGAATGTTTTTGGCCCATCATCGGATGAGCTTGCCAGCTTAGACAGGGCATCAGCCTGTTAGTTCTCTGGGCGAGGGATGTGTGTGATTGCAAAGTGATTTAGTAACTTAGTCCCCTCTCGTACCCACTGAGCATATGCGGCCATGGTGTCGTCCTTTGCTTCATATGTGCCGTTGAGCTGGCTGACGACTAACTGGGAGTCAGAGAAGGCTTGGATAGGATTCACCCCTGTGGTATAACATAGCTCTATTCCCGTGACGAGGGCTTCGTATCCTGCTTCATTATTGGACGCCTTGAACATGAACTTCAAAGAGTGCTCGTACCATGCCTCGGTGGGACTTTCAATGATGAGGCCGGCCCCACTCCCGTCCTTGGTGGACGAGCCGTCCACATACAGGTTCAAGGGCCGCGGGTGCAAATCACCTTCCTCGACTAGCGTTGTATTCTTCGCCAAAAAGTCAGCTAGCGCCTGGGCTTTGATGGCCCGTCTTGGTTCAAAGGCCAAGTCATAGTGTGACAGTTCGACGACCCATTTGAAAAGCTGGCCTGAGGCATCTAACTTTTAAAGGACATTCTTCAAGGGCTGATCGTTTCGGACCAGGACCTTGTGAGCCTCAAAGTAAGGCGTTAACTTCTGACTGGCCATCACTAGGGCATAGGCAAACTTCTCTATAAGAGGATAGTTCAGTTTTGTCACCGCCAAGGCATGACTTACGTAGTACACAGGGATCTGCTCCTTTGTCCTTTCCACTACGAGAATAACGCTAACCGTATGCTATGAAACAACCAAATACAGGACCAGAATTTCCCCTTTTAGGGAGCTGGCAATTTTGGGTAACTGAGCAGGGTAGGTCTTTAAGGCTTGGAAAGCCTCGTCAGCCTGTTGGTTCCAACTGAAGTTGGCCCACTATTGTAAGACGCGGAAGAACGGCTGGCACTTGTCTGTAGACCAGGGCATAAATTAGCCCAAGGCGACTATGCAGCCGGTTAGGCATGTACTTCACTTACACTCTGTGGCGGCTTTATGTCGAGGACGGCCTGGATCTTGTCTGAGTTAGCTTTAATTTCGCCGCTGCTGATCATGAAGCCGAGAAATTTTCCTAACCGTATGCCAAATACACACTTCTTAGGGTTAAGCTTCATACCGAAGGCCAGAAGTATATTAAACGTCTTCCTCAAATCATGGCTATAATCCCCATAGGTCTTGCTTTTTACCATCATGTCGTCAACGTAGACTTCCATGGTCTTGCCAATGAGGGATTCGAAAAGTTTGTTAACCAAGCGCTGGTAAGTGGCCCCTGCATTCTTTACTCCAAAAGGCATCATCTTATAACAGTGGAGGCTGCGGTCTGCAATGAACACAATCTTTTCCTGATCTTCCGAGCAGAGGGGTATCTGGTGGTACCCGGAGAAAGCGTCCATGAAACTCAATAAGGCATGTCCGACCGTGGCATCTACTAACTTGTCCATTTTCGACAGCGGGTAGCTATCCTTCGGGCAGGCCTTGTTCAAGTCTGTGAAATCCACGAACATTCTCCAATTCCCATTGGGTTTCTTCACTATCACCACATTCGAGATCCATTCAGGGTATTGGCATTC
>NCQV01063937.1:25466-36211 GCA_002740545.1 Lophocereus schottii
CCAAATATTCTCATGGGGTAACCTTACCTTCCTGGACTCCTTAGAAGATCTCCTCTCAAGGAGAAAAGTCCATCTTGGGTTTGATCATGGAATTTTGAAACTAGTCCAAAACATAAGCATAACCGATTTTGCTTGATTCTTGCCCGGTTTGAAAGAAACAATTGGTTCTTATCCTTTTGCCTGACTTAGAGCTAATTTTATGGTTGGGGGGTTTCATAACATCCTCATGCAATTGCCCATGCCTTAAAATCACCTCTAAATCAGGATTAGCTAGGAAGAACATCTTGCACAAAATCACCTTCTACCCGGGTCGTCCGAGTCAAAACAATCGGTTTTGACTTTGCTAGGATTTTTGCTTACACTACCAGGTCTGTTCACCTGCCTTCTTGCTCGCCTGGTTTCTTAGGCTCCCAAGAACATCATCATAAAGCCCCAACAGCATTCTAGGCCAAGTGGACCAATGATGCTAACTGAAAGGACGCTTCACCCAGATTGGCTAGCCGTAAAGCAAAGTCACATTAGCAGCTTCTCTCTCTCCAGCTTATACAACTAGGTTATTTTGTTGTGTAAACATGTTTAGGATTTGATTTAATAGAATATAAGCTAGATTAGTTAGATATAAAGTTATAATCTTTTGGCTTATTTTCGGCTTTGCAAAACAGCTAGTTCTAAGCATGATTAGGAGCTTTCCTAAACACTAAGGAAGCTCTTTGGTGGGAAAAGGTGCTAGACTAGTTTTAAGGTCCCTCCTTGTTGCTTGTAAACACACTTGAATATTATTGTTTCTGTTCCATTGCTGAACAAACAGATTTCACTCCAAATCTCTCTTAGTAAACTACATTTTAGCTTGTTAACCGAGTAGATACCTTTAATCTAATTCTAGTGGTCTTACCTTTATAAATTAGAAGGTGGTTTCCTTTCCAGTTTGGGTGGTGGTTTGTCCTTTATCCCATTCATATCCCTTGATCAATTTTAGTTTCTAAGCCATATCACTCACACTGAAATCCAGGAAGGTCGTAGCTTGAGTTTAGATTGAGCTCATGCATCAAGGTGGTATCATAGCATAACCTTATGAGATTTCATTTGTTCTCCTGGTGTTACTTTGTTTTTTTTTTTTCCCTAGCCATTGTTCTGCTCAAACATGCTCTCCACAGCTCCTTAAAGAAGCCTGCAGCTAAACACTCAACTCAGCTAGAAAACACCTCTATTCTCTAAACACAGCTCCTTTCATCCTATTCTATGTCCGCAAGGGAGGAAAGTGATGATTCTCAACCTAGGGTCCCTAGAGGACCTACCTTGGAAGAAGCCTATGAGATAGCCAAGGGAAATGCCATCCAATAAATCCAAAGGGATATCCATTCTCTATCTACTGTAGTCACTAACATAGCCACCAGATTAGATGAGCTACTTGCTAGGTTCTGAGATGACCCCGAAGCGAGGTAGAGAAGCAACCGTAGATCTCCAAGGGGTGATCCTACTCCTACTCGTTCCTCTTCATCTCAAGATGAATATTCAACAAGAGGAAGAAGGAGACCAAGTAGGGAAGATGACTTGAGGGACATGAGATTTAACCCTCCAAAATTTAAAGGTACCTTGAATCCAGATCACTACCTTGAATGGCTTCAAACCTTAGAGAGGTTCTTTGATATAAAGGAATACTCTGATGACAAAGCCTTCAAAATTGTTGTTCTTAAACTAAAAAAGTACGCCTCACTTTGGTATGAAAATACCAAAAGGTAGAGAGCTAATGAAGGAAGGTCTTGGATCAGGTCTTAGTCTAACTTGAAGAAACTCAAGCATGAGACGTTTCTTCCTGACAACTACAAGCATGAACTGTTTTCGAGGATAACTTCCCTCAGTCAAGGAAGAATGAGTGTTAAAGTGTACATTCATGAGTTTGAACAGCTCCAAATCTGTAGTGGTTTGGAAGAGGAGGAACAATAAACCATGGCCAGGTTCCTTAAGGGACTTGATCCTAATATCTCTGAAAAGGTTGAACTCCAACCCTATTGGTCTTTTCAAGACATTTACAAATTAGCCATCAAAGTAGAAAAGCATGCAAAAAACAAGAGCATTTTCACTGGATTCTACTCACAACCTAATCCCCCAAGCAAACCTCAATCTATCCCAAGGGCCAAGGTTGGTTCCAAAGATACTAAGGTACCAGACAAGGGTAAAAATGTTGTCAAGGAGTTTCCTAAGAAACTTGATGGCAAACGTTGTTTCAAGTGCTAAGGCTACGGGCATTTTTAACCTGACTGTCCGAAGAGGAGGGCCTTTATAATCAAGGAAATGGAGGAGATCAATCAACATAGCCTTGATTCTAGTGAAGAGGGAGAAGAAAAGTAAGAGGAGCCTACTGTTCTACCCCCTGATGTGGGAGAGTTCTTGGTACTCAAGAGGATTCTGCACGCTGTAGAAGGATCTAAAGACGAGAGTCAAAGGGAGCACATTTTTCACTCCCGATGCACCATTCAAGGGAAGGAATGTAGCCTCATCATTGATAGAGGTAGTTGTACCAATGTTGCCTCAATCCACCCAGTTGACAAGCCTAAACTGCCCACCGTCTCACACCCTAGATCATACTCTCTCTCGTGGCTTGAAAAGGGTAATAAGGTTCGCATAACTAAGCAGGTTCTAGTTGCTTATGCCATTGGTAACCTGAAAGCTAAGGTATTGTGTGATATGTTGCCCATGGATGTGTGTCATATACTACTTGGTAGGTCATGGCAGTTTGACAAAGGGGCTATCCACCATGGGAAATCAAATACCTACTCCATTAAGGTCAAAGGTCGTAGCTGCACCCTAGCACCTTTAGCTCCTAGCCAAGTTAGAAACATTATACCTAGCCACGTGAAAAGGCCTTATTTCTTAATAAGACACAGGTTAAGAGGTCCATAAGTGAGGGTGATCTAGTTTGTGCCCTACTTATGTTGGAAAAAAGAGAGGTAGAGGCACCCTTGCATCCACTTGCCCAACCGCTCAAACACGAGTTTAGGGATGTTTTCCCTAATGTTCTACCATTGGGATTACCTCCCATCAGGGGCATTGAGCACTATATCGACTTACTGCTAGGGGTAGCCCGCCTTAATAAACCAGCTTATAGGTGCAACCCCATGGAAGCCAAGGAGTTATAAAGACAGGTCCAAGAGCTCATAAACCGAGGGTATATTAGAGAATGCATGAGCCCATGTTCTGTTCTAGCCTTGCTTGTCCCAAAAAAGGATGGAACCATGAGGATGTGTGTTGATAGTTGTGCCATTAATAATATTACTATCAAGTGCAAATATCCTATCCCTAAGCTTGACGACATGCTAGATGAGTTGCATAGTTCTAATGTATTCTCTTATATTGATCTAAGGAGCGGGCACCATCAAATCAAAATGAGGGACATAGATGAATGGAAAACAACATTTAAAACCAAACAAGGGCTGTGTGAATGGCTTGTCATGCCGTTTGGTTTATCTAATGCCCCTGGTACATTTATGAGGTTGATGAATGAGGTGCTTAAGCCTTTCATTAGGCACTTTGTGGTTGTACACTTTAATGATATCTTAGTTTATAGCTGATGTGAAGAAGAACACAAGCAGCACCTTAAACAAGTTTTTAAGGTATTGAGAGACCAGCAAATATATGCTAAAATGGAGAAGTGTGAGTTTTTCACCACATAACTCACTTTTCTGGGGTATGTGGTCTCTGGCAAGGGGATTCAAGTTGATCCTAGTAAAATCGAGGTAATCCAAACCTAGCCTCAACCTACTTTAGTCATGGAGGTAAGAAGCTTTCATGGCCTAGCCTCTCTTTATAGAAGATTCATTAAGGATTTCAGCTCTATCATGGCTCCTATTACTGAGTGTATGAAGAAGAGGTCCTTCGAGTGGACCAGAGCTGCCCATAATGCTTTTGAACTCATTAAGTAGCAGTTGTGCCAATCACCAGCCCTAGCATTCCCAAACTTTGAAGACCTATTTAAGCTAGAATATGATGCTAGTGGAGTAGGAAATGGGATTGTCTTGGTCCAATCCAGGTGACTGATTGCCTATTTCAGTCAAATGCTTAATGGCTTTAGGTGTAATTATAGCACCTATACAAGGAATTTTATGCAATTGTAAGGGCCTTCACTCACTAGGGTCACTACCTCAAGCCTACGCCATTTGTATTGCATTCAGATCACCAAGTTCTCAAGTATATTAATGGCCAGCATAAACTGAACATAAGACATGCTAAGTGGGTGGAGTTCCTATAATCATTCAACTTCACTTACAAGGACAAAGGTGGCAAGGACAATGTGGTGATAGATGCTCTTTTCTGAAGGTATGCTTTACTTTCAGTTTTGAATGCTAAGATTCTCGGATTTCATTCCATCCAGGAACTTTATAAGGAAGACTCAGACTTCAAGGAAATTACACAAAGGGATGTCAAGGATAGTCCATACACCATCTAGGAGGGGTTTCTCTTCAAACACAATAAGCTTTGCGTTACTAAAAGCCCCCTAAGGGAGCTACTGGTCTGAGAAGCCCATGGTGGTGCACTTGTTGGTCATTTTGGCCTCAATAAGACCCTAGATATCCTCAAGGAGCATTTTTACTGGCCTAAGATGGGAGGTAATGTTCACAAAGTAATCTCAGCTTGCTCAATTACCACAAAGCTAAGAGTCAATTTCACCAAGGGTTTTGCATGCTGCATGTTCCTACCCAGCCATAAGATGATGTGAGCATGGATTTTATTATATCCCTCCCTACAACTCAAAGGGAGAAGGATGCCATTATGGTTTTTGTGGACCGATTCTCCAAAATGACTCATTTTATCCCATACCACAAGACTGATGATGCTAGCTATGTTGCTGATTTGTACTTTAAGGAGATCATTAGGCTCCATGGAGTGCCTAAGACCATTGTTTCTAATCATGATTCTAAGTTTTTATCTCATTTCTAGAGAAGCCTTTAAAAGCTTTTAGGCACTGAACTTCTATTCACTACAGCCTACCATCCTCAGACTGATGGGCAAATAGAGGTAACCAATCGAGCATTCACGATTTTTCTTAGAGGATTGGTTAGTAAAAGTTTAAAAGATTGGGATCTCAAGCTTCCCTATGCAGAATTTTCTTATAACAAGGCCCTCTTTTATGCTACCAAACACTCTCCTTTTGAGTGTGTGTATGGTATTAACCCTCTTACCACCATTGATGTACTGCCCATTCCAATTCAAGTCCAAGGTAAGCTATGAGGCTGAGGCAAGGGCCTAAAAAGATAAAGTGGCTCAATGAACATATTGAAAGTCACTAAAAGCCCATGGAATTCTGTCCCGGTGATTTAGTTTGGCTACAGTTAAGAAAGGAAAGATTTTCCTTCAAAGGAAAGAGCAAACTCATGACCAGGGGAGATGCTCCATTCAAAGTCGTTGAAAGGATAGGGGACAATGCATATAAACTGCAACTGCCAGGAGATATGACTATATCGGCCACATTCAATGTGAGGGATTTAAGCCCTTATATCGAGGATTATTTTGAAGACCCCCCAGATTTGAGGACAAATCCTTTTGAAGAATGGGAGGTTGATATACATCAGAACTGTACTAGTCAAGGGAAAGAGGAAACAAAGGTCATAAGTCATTCCATGCTATCTTTATTCTCCCTTAACCTTCTAGAACGGGGAGTCATTTTAGAGGGCTTATTTGGTGGTATCCCCAAACCTTCTCATGGGGTAACCCTACTTTATTGGACTCCTTAGAAGATCTCCTCTCAAGGAGAAAAGTCCATTTTGGGTTTGATCATGGCATTTTGATGAAACTAGTCCAAAACAGAAGCACACCTAGTTTTGCTTGATTTTTGCCTAGTCTGAAAGAAACGATTGGTTCTTATCCTTCTGCCTAACTTAGAGCTAATTTTATAGTTGGGGGGTTTCTTAAATCCTAATGCAACCTCAGATGCCTTAAAATCACCTTTAAATTAGGATTAGCTAGGAAGAAAATCTTGCATAAAATCACCTTCTACCTGGATCGTCCGAGTCAAAACAATCTGTTTTGACCTTACTAGGATTTTCGCTTGAACTACCAGGTTTGTTCACCTACCTTCTTGATTTCAAGGTTCATTAGGCTCCCAGGAACATCATCAAGAAGCCCCAATAGCTTTTCGGGCCAAGTGGGCCAATGATGCTTAGTGAAAAGATGCTTGCTTCACCCAGATTGGCCAGCCGCAAAGCAAAGTCACATTAGCAACTTTAATTCTCTCTGTCCAGCTCATGCAACAAGGATGTTTTGCTATTTAAATGTGTTTAGGACTTGATTTAATGTTATATAAGCTAGATTAGTTAGATACAAAGTTGTAATCTTTTGGCTTATTTTTGGCTCTACAAAATAGTTAGTTCCAACCATGATTAGGAGCTTTCCTAAACACTAAGGAAGCTCTTTGGTGGGAAAAGGGGCTGGATTGGTTTTAAAGGTCCCTCCTTGTTGCTTGTAAACACACTTGAATATAATTGCTTATGTTCCATTACTGAGCAAACATATTTCACTCCAAATCTCACTTAGCAAATTGCACTTTCGTTTGTTAAGTGAGTGGATACCTTTAATCTAATTCTGGTTGTCTTACCTTTATGAATTAGAAGGTGGCTTCCTTTCTAGTTTGGGTGGTGGTTCGTCCTTGATCCTCTTTATATCCCTTGATCAGTTTCAGTTTCCAACCCATATCACCCACATTGAAATCCAAGAAGGCCGTAGTTTTAGTTTAGATTGAGCTCATGCATCAAGATCACATGAATTCCTTCCAAGCCTTCATATATCTCTCCCCCACTCTCCTACACATCATCCATGCAATAAAAGAAAATTCTGGAATTTTTCTAAAAAAGGCAAAATTTTCAAACCATATCTGGACCAAATACCCAAAAAAGATAGTTCAGGTATTCAAACCGATTTTTTTTAGAAATTTTAATTTGAGTACTTCTGGTCAGATTCTGGTTCTTTTGGTTTACGTTATTGGTTTCAGGTTGTTTCAAACACCCTATCTAACTAGGATCCCATATCTTTTAAATATAGAGTATCTTCCTAATTTATTTGGACTAAATATGTTTACCATTTTCATGTCCACTTGGGAGATCTTAGCTAGATCTTTACCTATTTTAAAAGTCTTGTATCCAACCATTTAAAGCATTGGAGGACTATGTTTTGTTAAGCTTCTTTTCTTCGGTTTTGGCCTAATGCTCAATTCTCAACTTGTTTGATCCAATTGGTGTCTTTTCTGATGCTTTTATATATTGAGCGATGGTCCGATATCTCTTAGAGCTTTTATCTACTCGAATCAAGACTTATCAAAAGATTCTAGTTACATCATAGTTTGTCCTTTACTGGAAGGGCAACCTTGTATTTCTCATCATCCCAAGCCTTTATATCATCTTTAAACGGCTCCTAAAATACAATCCCAATAGAACTCTTGGATAGATGAGGCCTTAGCCTTTGCCTTCTGAATAGACATTCACTACTTAACCCCAACTTTGTTTTACCTTTCCTACAAAGATTCTAAGCCTTTAGGGGGAGCACTTAGGACAAAAATAGGATAAGGGGTTAGAGAAATGCTGGAAGTGCTTATGCGTCCCTTTAGTGCTTCAACTTCTTCCTATGACAGACGAGGTCCTATCATTATTATTCTCCCAACGAAGGCTAAAGGCTCAACTGGGGACAATATCCACCCATATGAAAGGAGATGTAGGCTTAGTCACGTTTGGAAGTTTAAAGATAGTGATAGAAGAACTGTGCTCACATCGATTGGTTGAATTTGAGAATTCCTTTTTTTTTTTGCAAGACTAGCTCTTAAATTCCCAAGGATAGGAGCATATAACCCAATCAAATGAATATATTCTTCTACGAATTCTGGGACACCAATTTATCCTATTTAGGATATTAACAAAAGGGCATAACCCTCATTAGACCTCAGCATATGGTAGATGGACACAATAAGAGAAATCCCTAAAAGAAAACTTCCACAACCTTTGAAGCAATCCCAATGGTTGGCCTCGAATCCAAAAAGAAAGCGGTTTCACACTGCTTGATTGAATATTCCAAATCCAAAGAAATTCTTTGTGAAAGGTAGCCAGAGACAAGCTTACAATGTTATGACCTTAGAAATACGGGGGGTAAAAAGAAATATCTTAAAACATGCATAGTTAGGAACAAAGATGAAGGGAATTCCCATTAGAGAAAGGGGTTGACGCCTTGCTACATCCTAGGGTCGAGGCCTTCTTAGATTCTGGGAATGGGTGGGTTGAGGAGCAACTTTTCATGGAGAATGAAGATAAGAAGAAGAACCCTAACTTTTTGCAGGAATAAATGGAGTATGTTACTATGAATGGTGAATCCTTCAAAGCCTCTATTTATGGAGAGAACCCTGAGAAATTACCGTCTGTGTAATTTGATATTAGGAAAGAAGGGGATATTACCAAAAATAATAAAATAAATGATAGCATTAGACACATAGAATTAAAAAAAAAATGAGTTATTCTTTATCAACTGTGTAACTTCTTTACATTTATATTAAGCATCAACAGAAGAGTTACATACATCTCCACTAAAAAGAAAATAAAGGGAAATTACAAAATCGAAGGAGAAAGACGAAAACAAAAAGAAAAAGATCAAGACCCCTAGTGACCAAAGTAACTTTAGTACTCTACTTTTAGTAGGGCTTGAAAGGAACTTGCTCCAACAAGGCATGCCTATACCATGAATTGCATTGCCACAAAGGAAAATATTCTTGCTTTAGTGCTAACTCTAAGTGAAGCTACCTCATGTCTCTTTCCTCCTCATATTCCCTTCGAAGCCAGGCAAATATTCTCTATGTCATCCTCCTATTTTCCTTCTCCTTTCTACTCTTTTCCTCATGTACAAGCCTGAGCCTCTTGATTTTCTATTAAGCCTCATCAGGATCAATCTTAGCCCATGGATAAACACTTCCCCTATGACTAAAGGGTCCATAAGGAAGATTGGAAGAGAAGTGAGAGCCTAAATTCAGAAGAGAGCCAAGAGAGAGGTTCATGTCAAAGAGGGGGTGTGAATCATCATCATCGTCGTTGTCGTCGCCAGCAACTGTGCTGGTTCCCTATCTAAATAGCTTATGAGAGTAGAAACTCCTAACAAGGATTGGATGAAGCCAATGAAGCTCGTCCCTATCCACTGTCATCCTGTTAGAACCTTCTCCAATCAACACCATATCGATCTCTGCCTTACCTAGAGCAGGGAAACCTCAGGTGAAATAACTCCTAGGGGAGGAGCATGATTAAGAAAATATGAATGAGGAGGAGGATAAAGATATTTATGAGAAGGAAGTGGAACATCCACTAAAAGCCTAATAACTACGAGGGGCTAATAGATGCCGGGGTAGTCCATAATAAATAGACCCCTAGCCCTCTGTTTTCACCTATAATGGGACATCTCCTAAGATGGCCTACTATATTATCAAAAATACCCCCTGAAAAGTGGAAAGAGTTGGAAGACCAAGCCACATCACTTGGGCATACTAAGCCCTAAAGCGAGACCAGTTGCCTTCCATGTTGTCCCCAAGTGGTTGTAAAATTCATGCCTTTTAGCAAAAGCTAAAAAGAGTGCATCAACCCAAAATTAATAACCCAAATTTCCCTTCGCATTTCATCAATACAAAGCTTTTTCATGTTATCCCAAGAGGCATTCTTGGTCAACATCCTCCTATAAGGATTAGGACGGAGAAAAAGGATGCCACGTTAGGTCCAGTGGACCTTTAATATCTTTTGTTATGAGCCATTGATTAAAAGAAATAGGTTGAAAACTGGAAGAGGTGGTAAAATGCTTTGTGAAACTTAAAAAAAGACTAATAGTGAGACAAACGATTTTGAGAACCTATAAAGGGTTTGAAATTTCTTGAAGTTGAATGATGAAAGGTATGACATTCTAGTTAAATTCTTCGAAAGGGCGGATGTAATCATAATTGTTTAGTGAATGTCCTAGTGTTGTAATTATGTAGATGGAGGATAATGTGATTACTAACAATTTTGATTATAGTACAAAATCGTAACCAACCATCACAATGGAATCAATAATATCAATTTGATTGCATTAATGGTTTCATTACATCAAATCAAACGTGTCATTATAATTGTACCTAAGGTTCTTGATGACCATCATAAAGCACTTGAAAAGCGGTCATTCTTTTCTAGGGGAATTAGTCGTCTCCTGTTGGGCAATAGCCATAAATTGTTGAACCAATATTTACCTCTCTTTAAGGTTATTAATTCTCCTTTACTCCAAGTAATTGTCAAATCATATATACAAACACACGTACACACACATATGTGCGTGTGTGTGTGTGCGCATGCGCGCGTGTGAGTGTGTTTGTGTGTGTGTGTGTACGTTTGTGTGTATTATGTATGTATGTATTTACACACACAATGTATGTTTGTGTGTATTATGTATGTATGTATTTACACACACAAACATACAAACATACATATATATATATGTATGTATATACGTATATGTGTGTGTGTGTGTGTGTATATAGAGGAGGGGTCAAGTGAGCACTCCTAATCAGGTGAGCACTTCCTCTTATGTGAGCACTTTTAATCTCAACCATTGAATTTCAAATTGAGGGGCGAGATTAAAAAATGATTTTCACACAATTAAAAAAAGAAAATTCGAAGGGGGCGGTTGTGGGAAGATGCAGCAGTTTGGGTCTCAATCTCCTCTCTCTCTCTCCCATCCCCTCTCTTTCTCTCTCTCTCTCTCTC
>NCQV01063950.1:3911-16820 GCA_002740545.1 Lophocereus schottii
TATGATTAATCGATAGCAAAATTCTCACAATTTTTCTTCAAGCTTGGACTTCATAGAATTTGAAACAATACCCGAATTTACACACCAAAGCAGGGCAGCTTTAATTAAAAATTCATATTTCATATGATACACCTCCAAAATTCATGAAAGTTTGCAGAAAAATCCCAAATACTACATAGAATCTACAATAACATTTTCAGAATTTTTAGACATCCCCATAATTCCCAGAAATTAGAACAGTGGAATGAATTCTGCTAAAATTCGAGAATCAAACTTTGCCATTTTTCACTATCATCTTCCCAATTCAAATACCCAAGTCGCTCTTCTTCCTACTCAACCCTTTAATGGCCAAGGTTTCATATTCATTCACCAATCTTCAATTTCATTAAATTCACCACAAAATCCTTAATTTCAAACCATTTAAGTCAATTGAGCTTCCATCCACACAAGCACAACCCAAATCCAAAGCTTCCTTTTTCCATGAGCACCCATAACATCCATATCTTCTAATTACAAATTTCACCATTGAGGCTTTCGACTTGGCACGAAAGTAATATTAATGGACATAACTCCCAACTAAATCAAGAACTAAATAATGAAAATAATTGATGGGAGTCTTGGAACTCACGTTGCCAATACCCAAAAACCATTTAGGAAAAAGGGTCAGTGGGAGTGCGATTGAGCTTTGTGACGGTCGATGACCGACAGAGGCCACTCGTAGTGGAGCTGCAGTAGACAGGCCCAGTTGCGTGGCTAGGGCAGAGGAGTGATGGGGTGCATTGGTGGGGGGGTTGGTCTGGGCAGGTAAGGGGGTGTTTCGCCTGATTCAAAGGGGGGAGCTGTTATGTTGGTTCTGGTGGGGAAAGGGAGAATTAATGATAATTGTTATTTTTTTCTTAAAAATGTTAATGCCCTTCCTTTTCGAGAAAAAAACATCTAGCTATTTTCGTAAACTTTGTTTTTGCTTAGCTTGTAATTGTTTGTGATTAATATTTGAACTATTTTTAAGGTCTTCCTAATTTTGTTGGAAGAAAATTATAAGGTTAATCTGTATGAGCTATTATATTGCTTGAATTTATTCTACCTTATTTATCTGAATTGTTGTTTTCTTTAACTAGCTTAGGTAGCCAAATTATATTTGTTTCATGAAAATTACAATCTTTACCCATTCTTATACATGGGCTTATTTAATTAAAATATTTGTTTATTTATTTATTTGCTCATGTATTAATTTATTCACACGTCATGAATGAGTTGTGTAAGCATGATGAACTCTCATTTCGAGGCCACTCTGTCGTCAAGCCGTGAAATCGTGCAAATATTTTTAAGTGTTCAATTGAAATGCGGCGCTCAACTTTTTTTTTTTAATTTAAGATTAACTGAGGTGATTAACATGTGTTGCCTTTGGGGTATTACAGCCTTCCCCCCATAGAATAAGTTTCGTACTCGAAACTAGTAAATATGGAAGAGCTCTTTGGTTTACTTCACATCGAGCATTTCCATACAACTCTTGATGATGTATGACCAACTCATAGGAGTTGTTTAGGGGAAATCTTTTTGCTACAAGGCTGATTAATTCCATGATTCGAATGGGTTGCCCCTTATAAACTACGTTGTCAGCAATTTCTATAGGTTTTGCCATAATGGCATGATTTGATTCTTAACACATACTTTTGGAGCTGTAAAATCTGGAATATGCACATGCTTGTGTTCAGATAACCATGCCAATCTATAAGCTACTGAGTTAGCTTCTTAATGACTTCATAGCGCCCAGTGTATCTGGACTTAGTTTGCCTGACCTTGAACCTTTAATACCTTTGACGGTGATAACTTATGAAGTGCTTCATTCGCCACTTGCAACTCTAATATTCTCTTCTCTAATTAACCTAGAAATTTTGCCAACTTTAGAAATTTCTTATACGTACTCACATATTGTTTACTTTTTCAGTCATTGATTGGGTTCCCTTTGACCCTGTAACCAATACCCCATCAATCTTACTTGAACATACTGGGCTTTACTTGACATTCCGCCCTATTAGAAGGCCCTCATTTTTCATTCGAAATTGTATTGCACGCTCAATATGGACAACCATAACCTATAAATTGTGTCCTGAGGTTTGATGTAGTGCAATTGGAGTCTACTACTCCTCTTTTCAAGCGGACAATGAACGGATATTCTGTACTCTATCCTGCCACTGCAAGGCCTACTCGTTTACTAAATCTCACTCTCTAGGCTTGTTTACCACTACCAAAAATATGAACGATGAGTTTGCAAATGATTGGTATGGGGTTTGTCATGGTTGAAATAAAGAGAGCTAGGAGCATATGAAAATTCAGAAATAGAAGGCTACAAGAATCATAGTTTGCAAATATAGATCACGAGAAATACTGGCAGATAGTTGACATGGCTCGAGCCGTGAGAAGGGAAAGCATTCTAGAATAAGTAATAAGACTTAAAGAAAGTTGAAAGAAGCAAATCCTAAGGATGGAGCAAATCAACAAGCAAAAAAAAAAAAAAAGAGTGTCACTGTGACAAGTAGAATCTCATTAGCAAGGCTTGGATGTCAATTCAAACCTTTTAAGCAAATGGTCTTGATCAAGAAGCATACAACAACATAGAAAGGAAGTCAATAAAATCCAAAATGATTCAGGAAGAGATACATCAATGACTAAAAGCAATGGGAATATTACGGATGTAGCGTTTAAATTAGAGGGATAGATGACAGATTATGAAATTAAAGGTGGGAAAATACTACTAAGATCCAGGAAGAATGGAGATAACTATAAATGGAGCCATCCTGAGAATGTTAAATTACAGTTGGGCAGTATGGATTCAAACATTAGTTACTCAAGAGAAAAGAGCATTTGATATAATTTGATTCCCAACAAAAAGGTAAAGATATATGACTTAGGTGGTGACCCAACGTTTTTAGGTATGTCGTGTTGCATTATTTGTAAAGAATAGGACGTCCAAAGCATTGGCATTAGGTTAGACTATAGGTTTGTCCATCCGCATTAGACTACTCTACTGAGAATTACCCACTAAGGTTTTAGCCTTCAATGACTATGGGTTGGTAGGAGTTGAAGTGGCGATTTGACCTTGAGGGATATCTAGAGTAAAAATGGGTGCAGATAACTGAGGTGAAACTTCTATGAAGTTACCTTTCGGCAACTATAAAAGAATCCCCATATAAGTTCATGTGATCACAAGAAAAGCCACGATGGTTTGCAATTTATTCTCGATGATCAAGGAAGTGAAATAGGGGGTTAGAGTTGCAAAGTTGAATGGGTTGTTAGGGTACCATGGGTAGATGCGGTGTGTGATATGAAAGACAAAACGTCTTATAGTGAAAATGTTAAAGAGATTTATGCAGAACTTATAAGAACATACGATAGGGAGCTCTAAAGAGTTAAAGAAAGGGGTAAAATAGTATAGAAAGAAAAAGCTTTATTGGCCAACTTGTCTAGTTAAAAAAATCTCCAAGAGTAAGGGCAATATTGTTGGGTTGATATAATGGACTCAGGGACATGGGCAAAAGAGAGTGACAAAAATCAAGTTCGTTATAAACAAGGTAGGAAATATAAAAAAAAAAATAAAAAGTTTCCTAAAACTAGCTTAAACAAAGATTATTAATTGAATGGAGATGATAACACCTCAACTTGATGGTCATGGTCCCACAGAAAGGTTAGTGTCGTGAGATAATTCAATTCCAGAAAAATATTTCAGTTAGGTATTGTTAAGATAGCTAGGGAATTTTGTAAACAATATGTGATTAGAACTCAAGCTGAAACTACGGGTTGGTTTGCACTGAAACGAAGCACAAGCGTGACTCACATTTGATTGTGATTTTTCCTTTTTTCCCCCTCATCTAAGTAGTATATCTCCTCCCAAAAGGGTATATCGTATTGTCCTCTAAGCCTGAGAAGAAATGACGTATGTTTCTCTTCCTTATAGCCTCCGCGCGGACATCTCACTATTAAAGTTGACCATCTAGTGAATTCTCATGTGCTAGAGCCCATGTTGTCCTCATAATAGGTACATAACATCCTCAAATACGTGACACAATATCAAGTCTCTACTTAGTTCTTTGTATTCATTTTTCATGCTCTAGCCATCTCCAAGGACTCATTACCCTCTTTATTATCTTAAATAAAACATGATTTGTTTTTATGACATCCCAAAATCATGACATCCGCTTGAAACTTTCATTTAAAGATCCTTTTCCTTTTCACTACATCTATAGCTGCGAACCATGCTTAATATGTATTGTCTAGTACCTTACAATAATCCACTTAAGTGTATGTAATTTTGAAATTAACAATAACTGTTCTCATGACATCCCTTACATTTTTCCACAAATGACACATATGACATCTTCCAACATATTTTAACTTGCCTAGCTCGCATCACATAATCCCCTGAGTTGGGTGATGCATCGAACATCGTTTGAAAATCAATTATAAGAGTGTCATAGATGTTGTGCACATTCATTCAAAACTAACTTCTCATCATATTGATCTAACCTTGCCGCCTACTCCCATGGAGCACATTTCCCTTGTATGAAAGATTAGAGGTGATCTAATATTTGCAAGAATCACTGATGAATTAGCAAGTGTCATACTCAAGTCATGACATCCTCATTAAACAACCTAGTAATCCACCCTTCACAAGGTTGTCGCTATGAGCGTAGTGTGACACGCACATCAGTAGGAGACAACTAAATGCTTCCTTCCTCTGATACCACCCCAACTGTAACGCCTCAACTTGAAATCACCTAGTTAACCTTAATCATTAGTATTTTAGCTGCAAATAGTCTGGAAAATATGGTTAAGGCGCTACCGATATCCTAGAAGGTATAAGGCTTAAACAAACTTACCTAACATAAGCGTTATGACACGTTTTAGCTTACCCACCTACCACATAGTGCATAATTTATATATACACAACACAATGGGATTCTAGAAAACCCACAAGCTTATGTCCTGATGGTTTTTGACTTCCTGAAGTATCCTTGTAAGCTTGTCTAAGTTTCTTTGACTATTCATTGCCTCCTTGGTGCTGAAGTGCTGAACAGGAAGCACTCTACAATTTATTTACCTAAAAATGTAAAACACAAAAAATATTCGCACAATGAGTCGAAACTCAATACGTTTACCTATACTTTAAAGAAAATAAATTTATTTTTCAGTGAGCGTGCACATTTCAATTCATTTTAGTTCAAAATTAGGGGGAGAGAAAATCATAATAAAACTGTTAACGATTACCAACTGAAAGTGGAACCCCAAATTGATGAGCTCATATATATATTGCGATCATTGAATAGGTCTACGCCTGCCCGGCTGATCTAATAGCCTGACTTTGAGGCTGTGCGGGTGAATTGAAGAGCGTAAGCCCTGATGATTGATAATTTGCAGTCCCACTCGATTATGTGGCAAAGAATACTTGAAAATAATTCATGAAATACTTATATATATTGTGAGACTTTGATATTTATGAAAAACTTGTGAACTTTTGAACGGTACAGGTGGTAAGCGTACCTTAATTTAAAGTCTATCCCTTTCTCATATAAAATACTATTTATAGCTCAACAACGACGAAAGTGGTCTCGCTTCTGTTTAAAATTAGCATTCTAATATTAGTAAATTATAAATAGCCCTTGTTATCTTTATTATTGATTTCATTGTTGAATTAGTAACTTAATAAAGAAAGAGTTAAGCTAACTAGATTGGTTATAGGTTTAGCTCTATTGCCAATGCGGCATAAGTTTTCGGAATCAAATAAAAAGGATATTAGTGTAAAATAAATTTCATGGCAAATTGGCAATCATGAAACTTTACAGGAAATTGCCAAATATTATGATCAAATGATAGAACAATTCTCCCAATTTTCCTTCAAGTTTGGCCTTCACAGAATTTGAGACAATTGGCCAAATTTACACACCGAAATAGGGCAGTTTCTTTTAAAAATTCATATTTCATGAGATACACCTCCAAAATTCATGAAAGTTTGTAGAAAAATCCCGAATACTGCATAGAATATATAGTAAGATTTTCAGAATTTTTGGACATTGCCATAGTTCCCAAAAATTCGAGCAGTGGAACGAATTCTACTAAAATTTGAGAATCAAACTTCGCCATTTTTCAGTCTCATGTTCCCAATTCAAATACCAAAGTCACTCTTCTTCTCAACCCTTTAATGGCCAAGGTTTCATATTCATACACCAATCTTCAATTTCATTAAATTCACCCCAAAATCCTTATCATTTCAACCCATTTAAGTCAATTAAACTTTCATCCACACAAACACAACCCAAATCCAAAGCTTCCTTTTTCCAGGAGCACCCATCACATCCATATCTTCCAATTACCAAATTTCATCATTGGGACTTTCAAATTGGCATCAAAGTAACGTTAATGGGCATAACTCCCAACTAAATCAAGAACTAAATAATGAAAATAATTGATGGGAGTCTCGGAACTCACCTAGCCAATAACCAAAAACCATCTAAGAAAAAGGTCAGTGTGGGTGCGATTCAGCTCCTTGACGGCTGGCGACCGACGGAGGCAACCCACGGTGGCGCTGCAGCAGACAGGCCTGGTTGCATGGCTGGGGCAGAGGAGCGATGGGGTGCGTTGGTTGGGGGGAGGTTGGTTTGGGCAGGGTAAGGGGGTGTTTCGCCTTTTTAAAAAGGGGGGTTTGCTATGTTGGTTCTTGTGTGGAAGGGGAGAATTAATGATAATTATTTGGTTTCCCTTAAAAACTTTAATGCCCTTCCTTTTTGAAAAAAGAAAATCTAACTATTTTCATAAACGTTTTTTTTTTTTGCTTAGCTTGTAATTGCTTGTGATTAATATTTGAACTATTTTTAAGGTCTTCCTAATTTTGTTGGAAGAAAATTGTGAGATTAATCCGTATTAGCTATTATATTGCTTGTATTTAATTTACCTCATTTATCTGAATTGTTGTTTTCTTTACCTAGCTTAGGTAGCCAAGTTATATTTGTTTCACGAAAATTACAATCTTTACCCGTTTTTATACATGGGCTAATTTAATTAAAATATTTATTTATTTATTTATTTGCTCATGTATTAATTTATTCACACGTCATGAATAGGTTGTATAAGGCATGATGAAGTCTCATTTTGAGGCCACTCTGTCGTCGCACCATGAAATCATGCAAATATTTTTAAGTGTTGAATTGAAATGCGACGCTCAACTTTTTTTTTTTTAAATTTAAGATTAACTGAGGTGATTAACATGTGTTACTTTCAGGCCATTAAAGCCTTTTCCCCTTAAAATAAGTTTCGTACTCGAAACTGGTAAATATGGAAGAGCTCTTTGGTTTACTTCACATCAAGAATTTCCATACAATTCTTGATGATGTATGACCAACTCGTAGGAGTTGTTTAGCGGAAACCTGTTTGCTACAAGCTGATTAACTCCATAATTCAGTATTTGAATGGGATGCTCCTCATAAACTACGTTGTCAGCAATTTCTATTTGTTCCGCCATAATGGCATGATTTGAGTCTTAACGTATAGTTTCAGAGCCGTAAAATCCGGAATACACACATGCTTGCGTTCAGATAATAAAGCCAATCTATAAGCTACTGAGTTAGCTTTTTAATGACTTCATAGGGCCCAATGTATCTGGACTTAGTTTCCTTGACTTTGAACCTTAAATACCTTTGATGGTGATACCTTATGAAGTGCTTTATTCGCCACTTGCAACTCTAATATTCTCTTCTTTAATACACCCTGCTATTTTACTGGCTTTAGGAATTTCTCATACATAGTCGCATATTGTTTACTTTTTCAGCCGTTGCTTGGGTTCCCTTTTGCCCTATAACTAATACCCCATCAATCTTACTTCAACATGTTGGGCTTTACTTGACATTCCGCCCCTATTAGAAGGCCCTCATTTTTCATTCCAAATTGTATTGCATGCCCTCTAAGGACAACCATAACCTATCAATTGTGTCCTAAAGTTTGATGTTGTGCTACAATTGGAGTCTACAACTCCCCTTTTTAGCTGACAATGAAGGGATATTCTATACTCTATCTTGCCAGTAGAAGGCTTTCTCATTTACCAAATCTCACTCACTAGGCTTGTTCACCGCTACCAAAAATATGAATGGTGAGTTTGCAAATGATTGGCACAGGGAAATTGTCATGATTGAAACAAAGACAGCTAGGAGAATATGAAAATTCAGAAATAGAAGACTAAAAGAATCATGGTTTGCAAATATGGATCACGAGAAATATTGGGAGATAGTTGACATGGCTTGAGCCATGATAAGGGAAAGCATTCTACAATAAGTAATAAGACTCAAAGAAAGTCAAAAGAAGCAAATCTTAAGGACAGAGCAAATCAACAAGCAGAAAAAAAAAGAGCGTCACTCTGATAAGTATAATCTCATTAGCAAGGCTTGGATGTCAATTCAAACCTTTTAAGCAAATGGTCTTGATCAAGAAACATAAAACATTATAGAAAGGATGTCAATAAATAAATCCAAAATGATTAAGGAAGACATACATCAATGACTGAAAACAATGGGAATATTACGGAGGTAGGTTTAAACAAGAGCTGATAGATGATAGATTATGAAATCACAATAGGACAATACTACTGAGATCTAGGAAGAATGAGGATAACTATAAATGGAACCATGCTGAGAATGTTAAATTACAATTGGGCGTTATGGCTTCAAACATTAGTTACTTAGGAGAAAAGAGGATTTGATATAATTTGATCCCCAACAAAATGGTAAATATATATGACTTAGATGGTGGCCAACGTTTTTAGGTAAGTCGAGTTGCACTATTTGTAAAGAATAGGACGTCCAAAGTATTGGCGTTAGGTTAGACTATAGGTTTGTCCATCCGCACTAGACTACTTATTGTGAATTTCCCACTAAGGTTTTAGCCATCAATGACTATGGGTTGGTAGGAGTTGAAGCGGCGATTTGACTTTGAGGGATATCTAGAGTGAAAATGGGTGCAGATGCTTGAGGTGAAACTTCTACGAAGTTACCTTTCATCAACTATAAAAGAATGCCCATATAAGTTCATGT
Organism: Lophocereus schottii; assembly: GCA_002740545.1. Classification (NCBI taxonomy): domain Eukaryota; kingdom Viridiplantae; phylum Streptophyta; class Magnoliopsida; order Caryophyllales; family Cactaceae; genus Lophocereus; species Lophocereus schottii. The sequence continues at coordinate 12,986 of NCQV01063950.1, forward strand.
GATCACAAGAAAAGTCACAATGGTTCGCAATTTATTCTCGATGATCAAGGAAGTAAAATAGAGGGTCACAGTTGCAAAGTTGAATGGGTTGTAAGGTACCAAAGGTAGATGCGGTGTATGATATGAAAGAAAAAAAATCTTACATTCAAAATGTTAAAGAGATTTAAGCAGAACTTACAAGAACATACGATAGGGAGCTGTAAAGAGTTAAAGAAACGGGCAAAATAGTGAAGAAAGAAAAAGCTTTATTGGCCAACTTGTCTAGTTTAAAAAAAAAAAAAAATCTCCACGAGTAAGGGGAATATTGTTGGGTTGATATAATGGACTCAGGGATATAGGCAAAAGAGAGTGACAAGAATCAAACACATTGTAAATAAGGTAGGAAATGCAAAAAAAAAAAAAAAGGTTTCCTAAAACTAGCTTAAACAAAGATGGTTAATTGAATGGAGATGATAACACCTCAACTTGATGGTCATGGTTCCACAGAAAGGTTAATGTCATGAAAATAATTCAATTCCAGAAAAATATTTAAGTCAGATATTGTTAAGACAACTATGCAATTTTGTAGACAATATGTGATTAGGACTCAAGCTGAAACTATGGGTTGGTTTGCACTGAAACGAAACATAAGCGTGACTAACATTTGATTGTTATTTTTTCTTTTTGTCCCCCTTTTTCTAAGTAGTATATCTCCTCCCAAAAAGGATATATCGCATAGTCCTCCAAACCTGAGAAGAAATGACATATGCTTCTCTTCCTTACAGCCTCCTCGCGAACATCTCACTATTAAATTAGACCATCTAGCGAATTCTCATATGCTAGAGTCCATATTGTCCTTATAATAGGTACATAACATCCTCAAATACATCACACCCTACTTAGTTCTTTGTATTTATTTTTCACGCTCTGGCCATCTCCAAGGACTCATTACCTTCTTTATTATCTCAAATAAGACATGATTCGTTTTTATGACATTCCAAAATCATGACATCCGCTTGAAACTTTCATCTAAAGATCCTTTTCCTTTTCACCACATCTATAGCTGCGAACCATGCTTAATATGTATTGTCTCGTACGTTACAATAGTCCACTTAAGCGTATGTAATTTTGAAATTAACAATAACTACCCTCACGACATCCCTTTTCTTTTCCACAAATGACCCATATGACATCTACCAACATATTTTAGCCTGTCTAGCTCGAATCACATATTCCCCTGTGTTGGATGACGAATCAAACATCGATTGAAAATCAATTATAAGAGTGTCATAGACGTTGTGCACATTCATTCAAAACTAACTTCTCATCATATTGAGCCAACCTTATCACCTACTCCCATAGAGCACATTTCCCTTATATGAAAGATTAGAGATGGTACAATATTGCTAGAAACGCTAATCTATTAGCAAGTGTCATCCTCAAGTAATTTCATCCTCATTAAACAACCTAGTAATATGCCCTTCATAGGGTTGTCGCTATGAGCGTTATGTCTTATGGGACATGCACGTTAGTAGGAAACAACTGATAAATGTCCATTTTACCTCTTTGAAACTTAATTTTAACCTCTCCTTTCTGCGGTTTTTGGGTTCAACTTCAAAGTATAATGGCCGAATAGACTTTCTTTGCTTCGAATTCGCTTATATGATATGTTTTTATGCTTTTCAGGAGTTCGGTTGAAAGAAAGAGGAAAAACCTGCTAGTGTCGCGCGAAAAGAAGGCTAGGAAGGCGGGTTCCCAGCTAAAGAGGAGGTTGTCAAGGCCTAGAGATGTGGCATAGTGACTCCATGTCAAGCAGCGCGGTCGTCACACGTTGAGAAAGCAGGAAGACGCTGGCAGGGAAGTGGCACGGTGGCACCGTGCCACTTTAGCGGACCACGATTAATTGCGGCAAGGGTGATGTAATTTGGAGCTTATAATTTTTCTTCCCTAGAGTAGCCATCTCTCAAAACACGATGATTTTTAGTGCTTTTAGGTTTTCAATATTCTCCTAGAATTTCAAGCATTGGATGGAAGATTGACTTGATATGAATTTGTGAATTGTTGCTACGATTAATTAAAGTACATTCTTTCCCTTCCTTCTCTTGCGTTCTAGTTCAAAGTTTGCACCTTTAATCATGTTCTTTGTGTTTTTAATTGTGACTGTGATTGGAAGAATGATTAGGGGTTAAATTTATTTTCTTAGATTGGGTGTAGTCCCTATTATGCAAAAGTGAATTATGTTTTAGGTTTATGTGAATCATGTCCATGATTGCAATGTGAATTCCTGCTTAGTGCATCAACTGTTCGCTAAATTGCTTGAAAGAGTTTTATTCACTGCTTCTAATTAGAGTTTAGGAGATCAACGAAAGTTGAATCCTTTACCTAGTGCGGCTTTGTAGGCAATTGATCCACCTAGCGTGAAAACAATTAGGGTTTCAATTGGGAACAATTGATTACGGAATCTTGTGGCTTTATCTTAGTTTCATGAAAATAGATAATTAAGATTAGTTTAGCCAGTCTATTGACTTTTGAGAGAAGGTTTAGATGCGCTCTAAATGGTAATCCTTTCCACTTTGATTTGTTCATGGGCATAGTTTGCTTAACCTAATTACGATTCATATAGCATAATAGTGTGGTAAACCCCAATCTAGGACTCTTGCTGACATTGAATTACATAATTCAGCAGAATATTACTATTAATCAGTAACGTTTACCTAAAGTGGACTTTTGCCTAACTTGAGTGCTAAAGTTGAATTCGGTGGTTGAAACTAAGTTCCCTGTGGACACAGCCCATACTTACTGTTGCTAATTACAACTGGCACCGTATACTTGCGGTAACACATTTTAAGACTAACAACAACTAAATGCTTCCTTCCACTGATACCACAACTGTAACGCCTCAACTTGAAATCACCTAGTTAACCTTAATCATTAGTATTTTAGTTGCTAATAGTCTGAAAAATACGGTTAAGGTGCTGCCGCCATCCTACAAATGACAAGGGTTTAACAAACTTACCTAACATAAGCATTATGACACGTTTTAGCTTGCCTAGCTACCATATAGTGCAGAATTTATAGATTCCAGACCAATGGGGTTCTAGAAAACTCACAAGCATATGTTCTGATGGTTTTTGACTTCCTGAAATATCCCTGTAAGCTTGTACCTAAACTTCATAGAATTTGAAACAATGGCTGAATTTACACACCAAAACAGGGTAGTTTTCTTTAAAAATTCATATTTTATATGATACACCTCCAAAATTCTGGAAATTTTGCAGAAAAATCCCAAATGCTAGATAGCATCTGCAGTAAATATTTCAGAATTTTGGACATCCCCATAGTTCCCAGAAACTAGAACAGTGGAATGAAATCTGCTTAAGTTCGAGAATCAAACGTTGCCATTTTTCACTCTCATCTTCCCAATTCAAATACCCAAGTCACTCCTCTTCGGCCTCAATCCTTTAATGGCCAAGGTTTCATATTCATACACCAATCTTCAATTTCATTAAATTCACCACAAAATCCTTATAATTTCAGCCCATTTAAGTCAATTAAACTTTCATCCACACAAACACAACCCAAATACAAAGCCTCCTTCTTCCATGAGCACCCATAACATCCATATCTTTCAAGTACCAAATTTCAACTTTGAGACTTTTGAATTGGCATCAAAGTAATGTTAATGGACATAACTCCCAACTAAATGAAGAACTAAATAATGAAAATAATTGATGGGAGTCTTAGAACTCGCCTTGGCATTACCCAAAAACCATTAAAGAAAAAGGGTTGGCGGGGCTGCGATTGAGCTCCGTGATGGCTGGCAACCGACAAAGGCCACCCACAGCGGTGTTGCCGC
>NCQV01063950.1:16846-29175 GCA_002740545.1 Lophocereus schottii
GGCAGGGTAAGTTGGGTGGGGGGTACGCCTGATTAAAGGGAAGGGCTGCTATGTCAGTTCTTGTGGGGAAAGGGAGAATTAATGATAATTATTATTTTTTTCCTTCCTTTGTCAAAAAAAAAAAAAATCTAGCTATTTTCATAAACTTTTTTTCTTAGCTTGTAATTGTTTGTGATTAATATTTACACTATTTTTAAGGACTTCCTAATTTTGTTGAAAGAAAATTATAAGATTAATCCGTATTAGTTATTATATTGCTTGTATTTATGCTACCTCATTTATCTGAATTGTTGTTTTCTTTACCTAACTTAGGTGGCCAAATTATATTTGTTTCATGAAAATTAGAGTCTTTTACATGGGCTAATTTAATTAAACTTTTTAGTTATTTATTTATTTGCTCAATGTATTAATTTATTCACACGTCATGAATGGGTTGTATAAAGCATGATAAAGTCTCATTTCGAGGCCACTCTGTCGTCACGTCATGCAAATATTTTTAAGTGTTGAATTGAAATGCGGCGCTTAACTTTTTTTTCAATTTAAGATTCTGAGGTGATTAACATGTGTTACTTTCGAGTTATTATAATCTTCCCCCTTAAAATAAGTTTCGTCTTCGAAACTCGTAAATACGGAAGAGCTCTTTGGTTTACTTCACATCGAGCATTTCCGTACAACTCCTGATGAGGTATCACGAACTCATAGATAAGGCCGATTAAGTCCATAATTCGGTATTTGAATGGGATGCTCCTTATAAACTACGTTGTTAGTAATTGCTATAGGTTCTGCCATAATGGCATGATTTGATTCTTAACACATACTTTCAGAGCTATAAAATTTGGAATACACACATGCTTGTGTTCAGATAATAAAGCCAATCTATAAGCTACTGAGTTAGCTTTTTAATGACTTCATAGGGCCCAATGTATCTAGACCTAGTTTCCCTGACCTTGAACCTTTAATACCTTTGACGATGATACCTTATGAAGTGCTCTATAGGCGACTTACAACTCTGATATTCTCTTCTTTAATCAAACCCGCTATTTTGCCAGCTTTAGGAATTTCTCATATGTACTTGCATATTGTTTACTTTTTTAGTCATTGCTTGGGTTCACTTTGACCCTATAACCAATACCCCATCAATCTCCCTTCAACATACTGGGCTTTACTTGACATTCCGCCCCTATTAGAAGGCCCTCATTTTTCATTCCCAATTCCATTGCATGTTCACTATGGACAACCATAACCTATCAATTGTGTCCTAAGGTTTTATGTTGTGCCGCAATTGGAGTCTACAACTCCCCTTTTTGGGCCGACAATGAAGGGATATTTTGTACTCTATCCTACCACTACAAGGCTCGCTCGTTTACCAAATCTCACTTACTAGACTTGTTTACCACTACTAAAAATATGAACAGTGAGTTTGCAAATGATTCATATGGGGGAATTGTCATGGTTGAAATAAAGATAGCTAGGAGCATATGAAAATTCAGAAATAGAAGACTACAAGAATCATGGTTTGCAAATATGGATCACGAGAAATACTGGGAGACATTTGACATGGCTCAAGCCGTGAGAAGGGAAAGCATTCTATAATAAGTAATAAGACTCAAAGCAAGTTGAAAGATGCAAATCCCAAGGACGGAGCAAATCAACAAGCAGAAAAAAAGAGCATCACTCTGACAAGTATATTCTCATTAGCAAGGCTTGGATGTCAATTCAAATCTTTTAAGCAAATGGTATTGATCAGGAAACACACAACAGCAGAGAAAGGAGGTCAATAAATAAATCCAAAATGATTAAGGAGGAGATACATCAATGACTGAAAACAATGGGAATATTATGGATATAGGGTTTAAATTAGAGGGATAGATGACAAATTATGAAATTATAGGTACGAAAATATTACTAAGATCCAGGAAGGATGAGGATAACTATAAATGGAATCAGCCCGGGAATGTTAAATTACTGTTGAGCGCTATGGCTTCAACCATTAGTTACTCAAGAGAAAAGAAGATTTGATATTAATTTTATCCCCAACAAAACGGTAGAGATATATGACTTAGGTGATGACTAACGTTTTTAGGTATGTCGTGTTGCACTGTTTGTAAAGAGTAGGATGTCTAAAGTATTGGCGTTAGGTTAGACTATAGGTTTGTCCATTTGCATTAGACTACTCTACTGGGAATTCCCCGCTAAGGTTTTAGCCTTCAATGACTATGGGGTGGTAGGAGTTAAAGCGATGATTTGACCTTGAGGGATATCTAGAGTGAAAATGGGTGCAGATGCTTAAGGTGAAACATCTACGAAGTTACCTTTCATCAACTATAAAGGAATCCCCATATAAGTTCATGTGATCACAAGAAAATTTATGATGGTTCGCAATTTATTCTCGACGATCAAGGAAGAAAAACAGGGGGTTAGAGTTGTAAAGTTGAATGGGTTGTAAGGTACCAAAGGTAGATGCAGTGTATGATATGAAAGACAAAAAGTCTTATATTCAAAATGTTAAAGAGATTTAAGTAGGACTTACAACAACATACGATAGGGAGCTCTATAGAGTTAAAGAAAGGTGTAAAATAGTATAGAAAGAAAAACTTTGTTGGCCAACTTGTCTAGATAAAAAAAATCTCCAAGAGTAAGGGGAATATTGTTGGGTTGATATAATGGACTCGGGGACATAAGCAAAAGAGAGTGACAAGTATCAGGTTCGTTGTAAACAAGGTAGGCAGTACAAATTTCCCCCCCCAAAAGTGGCTTAAACAAAGATGGTTAATCGAATGGATATGATAACACCTCAACTCGATGGTCATGGTTCTACAGAAAGGTTATTGTCGTGAAATAATTCAATTCCAGAAAAATATTTCAGTACGATATTATTAAGACAGCCAGGCAATTTTGTAAACGATATGTGATTAGGACCCAAGTTGAAACTACGGGTTAGTTTGCACTGAAATGAAACACAAGCGTGACTAACATTTGATTGTGAGTTTTCCTTTTTTCCCCCCCTATCTAACCAGTGTATCTCCTCCCAAAAAGGATATATCGTATAGTCCTCCAAACCTGAGAAGAAATGACATATGCTTCTATTCCTTACAGCCTCCTCGCGAACATCTCACTATTGAAGTCGACCATCTAGTGAATTCTCATGTGCCAAAGTCCATGTTGTCCTCATAATAGGTACATAACATCCTCAAATACATCACACAATACAAAGTCCCTGTTTGGTTCTTTGTATTTATTTTTCACGCTCTGGCCATCTCTATGGACTCATTACCCTCTTTATTATCTCAAATAAGACATGATTCATTCTTATGACATCCCAAAACCATGACATCTGCTTGAAACTTTCATATACAGATCCTTTTCTTTTTCACCAGATCTATAGCTGCGAACCATACTTAATATGTAGTGTCTTATACCTATATCTAACTTACAATAACCCAAGTGTATGTAATTTTGAAATTAGCGATAACTACCCTCAGGGCATTCCTTATCTTTTCCACAAATGACCCATATGACATCTACCAACATATTTTAGCCCGTCTAGCTTGCATCACATAATCCCTTGAGTTGGATGACGAATAGAATATCAATTCAAAATCAATTATAAGAGTGTCACAGACCTTGTGCACATTCATTCAAAACTAACTTCTCATCATATTGATCCAAACTTACCGCCTACTCCCATGGAGCACATTTCCCTTGTATGAAAGATTAGAGATGATCTAATATTGCAAGCACATTTCCCTTGTATGAAAGATTAGAGATGATCTAATATTGCAAGAATCGCTGATGAATTGGCAAGTGTTGTACGCAAGTCATGTCATCCTCATTAAACAACCCGGTAATCCACTCTTTACACGATTGTGGCTGTGAGCCTACTGTCTCATGCAACACATACGTCAATAGGAGACAACTAAATGCTTCCTTGCTCTGATACCACAACTGTAACACCTCAACTTGAAATCACCTGATTAGCCTTAATAATTAGTATTTAGTTGCTAATAGTCTAGAAAATACAGTTAAGGTGTTACCGCCTTCCCAGAAGGGATGTGGCTTAAACAAACTCACCTAACATAAGCATCATGACACGTTTTAGCTTACCCAGCTACCACACAGTGCAGAATTTATACATACCCAACACAATGGGATTCCAAAAAACCCACAAGCTTATGTTTTGATGGTTTTTGACTTTCTTAAATATCACTGTAAGCTTGTCTAAGTTTCGTTGACTATTCCTTGCCTCCCTGGTGCTAAAGTGCTGAACAAGGAAGCACTCTAAAATTTATTTACCTAAAAACATAAAACACAGAAATATTTGCACAATGAGTCGAAACTCAATATGTTTACCCCTATATTGTAAAGAAAATAAATTCATTTTTCAATGAGCGCGCGCATTTCAATTCATTTTAGTTCGAAATCAGGGAGAGAGAATCATAATAAAACTGTTACCGATTATCATCTGAAAGTGAAACTCAAAATTGATGAGCTCATATGTATATTGTAATCATTGAATAGGTCTACACTTGCTAGGCCAATCGAATAGCCTGACTTTGAGGCCGCATGAGTGAATTGAAGGGCGTAAGCCCTAACAATTGATAATTGGTGGGTCTACTCAATTGTGTGGCAAAACAATACTTGAAAATGATTCATTAAATACTTATGTATGTCGTTGGACTTTGATATTTATGAAAAACATATGAATTTTAAAAGGTACAGGCAGTAAACGTACCTTAATTTAAAGTCCCTCCCTTTCTCATGTAAAATATTGTTTATAGCTCAACAACAATGGAAGTGGCCTTGCTTCTGTTTTAAATTGGCTTTCTGATATTAGTAAATTATAAATAGCCTTTGTTATCTTTATTATTGATTTTATTATTGAATTAGTAACTTAATAAAGAAAGAGTGAAGCTAACTAGATCGATTTATAGGTTTAGCTCTATTGCCAATGCAGTATAAGTTTTCAGAATCAAATAAAAAGGATATCAGTGTGAAATAAATTTCATAGCAAATTGGCAATCATTCAACTCCATGCATACAACCTTACTTCTTCGCAAAACTCAGAATGCACGTACAACCTTCAATGCCTCTCCAAAATTCAACAAAATCCCTTAAATTTGCAATGTAATTTAATTTGAATAAATTTATTTCACAATCTGCACCCAAACTCAATCTTTCTTGAACACCCACAACTATAATTGGCCATCGAACCCCGAAAATTATGATTCTCACCTTAAATTCACACCTTATAACTCTCCCATCTCTAGTACGTAGCCGCAGCTTCAATTATCAACTCCAATTTTCTTCTAAAATAACAATTTCACGTAGAAATTCACAATTCACAAAGTACTCCTACAAAATTCACGAAATTTTACAGGAAATTGCCAAATATTATGATTAATCGACAGTAAAATTTTGATAGTTTTCCTTCAAGCTTAGCCTTCACAAAATTTGAAATAATGGCCGAATTTACATATTGAAACAGGGTGGTTTCCTTAAAAATTCATATCTCATAGGATACGCCTCCAAAATTCTTGAAATTCTACAGAACAAATCCCAAATACTACATAGAATCTTCAGTAATTTTCACAATTTTTGGACATCTCCATAATTCCCAGAAATTAGAACAGTTGAGCGAATTCTGCTTAAATCTGAGAATTAGACTTTGCCACTTTTCACTCTTATCTTCCCAATTCAAATGCCCAAGTCACTCTCCTTCCTTCTCAACCCTTTAATGGCCAATGTTTCATATTCATACACCAATCTTCAATTTTATTAAATTCACCACAAAATCCTTATAATTTCAACCCATTTAAGTTAGTCAAACTTTCATCCACACAAACACAGCCCAAATCCAAAGCCTCCTTTTCCTATGAGCATCCATAACATTCATATCTTCCAATTACCAAATTTCACCATTGAGAATTTCAAATTGGCATCAAAGTAATGTTAATGGACATAACTCCCAACCAAATCAAGAACTAAATAATGAAAATAACTGATGGGAGTCTTGAAACTCACCTTGACAATACCCAAAAGCCATTCAAGAAAAAGGGCTAGTGGGGTTGCGATTGAGCTCCGTCACGGTCGGTGACCAACGGAGGTCAGCTGCGGCAGCGCTGCCGCAGACAGGCCCAGTTGCATGGCTGGGGCAAAGGAGTGATGGGGTGCGTTGGTGGGGGGGGTTGGTCTGGGCAGGGTAAGGGGGTACTATGCCTGTTTAAAAAGGGGAAGCTGCTATGTCAGCTCTTGTGGGGAAAGGGAGAATTAATGATAATTATTTTTTTCCTTAAAAAACCTGAATTCCCTTCCTTTTCAAAAAAAAAAAATCTATCTATTTTCATAAAATTTTTTTTCCCTTAGCTCATAATTGTTTGTGATTAATATTTTAACTATTTTTAAGGTCTTCCTAACTTTGTTGGAAGAAAATTATAAGATTAATTCGTATTAGCCATTATAGTGGTTGTATTTATTTTACCTCATTGATCTGGATTGTCGTTTTCTTTAACTAGCTTCGGTAGCCAAATTATATTTATTTCATGAAAATTACATCTTTACCCATTTTTATACGTGGGCTAATTTAATTAAAATATTTATTTATTTATGTATTTGCTCATGTATTAATTTATTCACACGTCATGAATGAGTTGTATAAAGTATGATGAAGTCTCATTTCAACGCCACTCTGTCGTCGCGCCATGAAATAATGCAGATATTTTTAAGTGTTGAAGTGAAATGCAGCGCTCAACTTTTTTTAATTTAAGATTAACTGAGGTCATTAACACGTGTTACTTTCCGGCTATTATAGCCTTCACCAGTTAAAATAAGTTTCATCATTGAAACTGCTAAATGTGGAAGAGCTCTTTGGTTTACTTCACATCGAGCATTTCCATACAACTCCCGATGAGGTATGACCAACACATAGGAGTTGTTTAGGGGAAAACTTTTTCCTACAAGGTTGATTAACTCTATAATTCAGTATTTGAACGGGATGCTCCTCATAAACTACGTTGTCAGCAACTTCTATGGGTTCTGCCATAATGGCATGATTTGATTCTTAACACATACTTTTGGAGCTGTAAAATCTGGAATACGCACATGCTTGCATTCAGATAATAAAGCAATCTATAAGCTACTAAGTCAGCTTTTTAATGACTTCAAAAGGCCCAATGTATCTGGACTTAGTTTCCCTGACCTAGAACATTTAATACCTTTGACGGTCATACCTTATGAAGTGCTTCATTCGCCACTTGCAACTCTAGTATTCTCTTCCTTACTCAACCAAGCTGTTTTACCAGCTTTAGGAATTTCTCATACATACTCGCATATTGTTTACTTTTTCAGTCATCGCTTGGGTTCACTTTGACCCTATAACCGATATCCCATCAATCTCACTTAGACATACTGGGCTTTACTTGACATTCCACCCCTATTAGAAGGCCCTCATTTTTCATTCCAAATTGTATTGCATGCTCTCTGTGGCCAACCATAACCAATCAATTGTGTCTTGAGGTTTGATGTTATGCTATAATTGGAGTCTACAACTCCCCCTTTTGGGCCGACAATGAAGGGATATTCTGCACTCTGTCCTATCACTATAAGGCTTGCTTGTTTACCAAATCTCACTCACTAGGCTTGTTTACCGCTACCAAAAATATGAACGGTGAGTTTGCAAATGATTGGTATGGGGAAATTATCATGGTTGAAACAAAGATAGCTAGGAGCATATGAATATTCAGAAATAGAAGACTACAAGAATCATGTTTTTCAAATATGGATCACAAGAAATATTGGGAGATAGTTGACATGGCTCGAGTCGTGAGAAGGGAAAGCATTCTATAATAAGTAATAAGACTCAAAGTTGGATGAAGTAAATCCTGAGGAGTAAGGACAGAGCAAATGAACAAGCAGGAAAAAAAAGAGTGTTACTACGACAAGTATATTCTCATTAGCAAGGCTTGGATATCAATTCAAACCTTTTAAGCAAATGGTCTTGATCAAGAAACATACAACAACAGAGAATGGAGCTTAATAAATAAATCCAAAATGATTAAGGAAGACATACATCAATGACTGAAAACAATGGAATATTATGGATGTAGGGTTTAAATTAAAGGGACAGATGACAGATTATGAAATTATAGGTAGGAAAATACTACTAAGATCCAGGAAGAATGAGGATAACTATAAATAGAACCAGCTTGAGAATGTTAAATTACAGTTGGGCGCTATGGCTTCAAACAGTAGTTACTCAGGAGAAAAGAATTTGATCCTCAACAAAACGGTAGAGATATATGACTTAGGTGGTGAGCCAACGTTTTTAGGTAAGTCGTGTTGCACTATTTGTAAAGAATAGGACATCCAAAGTATTGGCGTTAGGTTAGAGTATAGGTTTGTCCATCTGCATTAGACTACTCTACTAGGAATTCCCGGCTAAGGTTTTAGCCTTCAATGACTAAGGGTTGGTAGGAGTTGAAGTGGCAATTTGACCTTGAGGCATATCTAGGGTGAAAATGGGAGTAGATACTTGAGTTAAAACTTCTACAAAGTTACCTCTCGTCAACTATAAAAGAATCCCCATGTAAGTTCATGTGATCATAAGAAATGTCACGGTGGTTTGCAATTTATTCTCGATGATCAAGAGAGTAAAATAGAGGGTCAAAATTGCAAAGTTGAATGGGTTGTAAGGCACCAGAGGTAGATGCGGTGAATGATAGGAAGGCAAAAGTCTTACGTTCAAAATGTTAAAGAGATTTAAGCAGAACTTACAAGAACATACGATAGGGAGCTCTAAAGAGTTAAAGAAAGGGGTAAAATAGTACAGAAAGAAAAAGCTTTACTGGCCAACTAGTCTAGTTTAAAAAAATCTCCAAAGAGTAAGAGGAATATTGTTGGGTTGATATAATGGACTCGGGAACATGGGCAAAAGAGAGTTACAAGAATCAAGTTCGTTGTAAACAAGGTAGGAAATACCCAAAAAAAAAAAAAAATTCCTAAAAGTAGCTTAAACAAAGATGGTTAATCGAATGGAGATGATAACACCTCAACTTGAAGGTCATGGTTCCACAGAAAGGTTAGTGTCGTGAAAATAATTCAATTCTAGAAAAATATGTTAGTAAGGTATTGTTAAGACACCTAGGCAATTTTGTAAACAATATGTGGTTAGGACTCAAGCTAAAACTATGGGTTGGTTTGTATTGAAACCAAACACAAGTGGGACTAACATTTGATTGTGAGTTTTCCTCTTTTTTCCCCTTATCTAAGTAGTATATCTCTTCCCAAAAAGGATATATTGCATAGTCCTCCAAACCTGAGAAGAAATGACATATGCTTCTATTCCTTGTAGCCTCCTCGCGAACATCTCACTATTGAAGTCAACCATCTAGTGAATTCTCATGTGCTAAAGTCCATGTTGTCCTCATAATAGGTACATAACATCCTTAAATACATCACATGATACCAAGTCCCTACTTAGTTCTTTGTATTTATTTTTCATGCTCTAGCCATCTCTAAGGACTCATTACCCTCTTTATTATCTCAAATAAGACATAATTCATTCTTATGATATCCCAAAACCATGACATCTGCTCGAAACTTTCATATACAGATCCTTTTCTTTTTCACCACATCTATAGCTGCGAACTATACTTAAGATGTAGTGTCTTATACCTATATCTAACTTACAATAACCCACTTAAATGTATGTAATTTTGAAATTAGCAATAACCACCCTCACGGCATTCCTTATCTTTTCCACAAATGACTCATATGACATCTACCAACATATTTTAGCCTGTCTAGCTCGCATCACATAATCCCCTGAGTTGGATGACGAATAGAAAATCGATTCAAAGTCAATTATAAGAGTGTCATAGACCTTGTGCACATTCATTCAAAACTAACTTCTCATCATATTGATCCAACCTTACTGCCTACTCCCATAGAGCACATTTCCCTTGTATGAAAGATTGGAGATGATCTAATATTGCAAGAATCGCTGATGAATTGGCAAGTGTCGTACTCAAGTCATGTCATCCTCATTAAACAACCCGGTAATCCACTCTTTACATGGCTGTTGCTGTGAGCCTACTGTCTCGTGCGACACACACGTCAATAGGAGACAACTAAATGCTTCCTTGCTCTGATACCACAACTATAATTCCTCAGCTTGAAATCACCTAATCAACCTTAATTATTAGTATTTTAGTTGCTAATAGTCTAGAAAATACGGTTAAGGTGTTACCGCCATCCCAAAAGGGATAAGGCTTAAACAAACTCAGCTAACATAAGCGTTATGACATGTTTTAGCTTACCTAGCTACCACACAGTGTAGAATTTATACATACCTAACACAATGGGATTCCAAAAAACCCTCAAACTTACGTTTTGATGGTTTTTGACTTCATGAAATATCACTGTAAGCTTGTCTAAGTTTCTTTGACTATTCCTTACCTCCCTGGTGCTGAAGTGCTGAACAAGGAAGCACTCTATAATTTACTTACGTAAGAACATAAAACACAAAAGCATTCACAAAATGAGTCGAAACTCAATATGTTTACACCTATATTGTAAAGAAAATAAATTCATTTTTCAGTGAGCGCACGCATTTCAATTCATTTTAGTTCGAAATCAGGGGGAGAGAGAATCATAATAAAACTGCTACTGATTATAATCTGAAAGTGGAACCCCAAACTGATGAACTCATATGTATATTGCGATCATTGAATAGGTCTACACCTGCGAGAGCGATTGAATAGCTTGACTTGGAGGCCACGCGAGTGAATTGAAGGGTGTAAGCCCTGATGATTAATAATTGGTGGGTCCACTCGATTATGTGGTAAAACAATACTTGAAAATGATTCATTGAATACTTATATATATTATGAGACTTTGATATTTATGAAAAACATTTGAACTTTTAAAAGGCACAAGCAATAAACGTACCTGAATTTAAAGTCTCTCCCTTTCTCATGTAAAATATTGTTTATAACTCAATAACAACGGAAGTGGCCTCACTTCTGTTTTAAATTGCTTTCTAATATTAGTAAATTATAAATAGCCTTTATTATCTTTATCATTGATTTCATTGTTGACTCAGTAACGTAATAAAGAAAGAGTTAAGCTAACTAGATTGGTTTATACGTTTAGCTCTATTGTCAGTGCGATATAAGTTTTCGGAACCAAATAAAAAAGATATTAGTGTAAAATAAATTCCATGGCAAATTAGCAATCATTCAGCTCCACACATACAACCTTACTTTTTCGCAAAACTCACAATGCAAGTACAATCTTTAATGCCTCTCCAAAATTCAACAAAATCCTTTAAATTTGCAATGTAATTTAATTTGCACAAATTTATTTCACAATCTCCATCCAAACTCAATTTTTCTCGAACACCCACAACTGTAACTGGCCATCAAACCCCCAAAGTTATCATTCTCACCTTAAATTCACACTTAATAGCTCTCCCATCTCTAGTATGTAGCCCCAAATTCAATTATCAACTCCAACTTTCTTTTAAAATAACAATTTCACTTAGAAATTCACAATTCACAAAGTGCACCTACAAAATTCACGAAGCTTTACAAAAAATTGCTAAATATTATGATTAATCAATAGTAAAATTTTGGCAATTTTCCTTCAAGCCTGGCCTTCATAGAATTTGAAACAACGGCTGAATTAACACACCAAAACAGGGTAGTTTCCTTTAAAAATTCATATTTTGTAGGATACACCTCCAAAATTCGTGACATTTTGCACAAAAAAATACTACATAGAATATACAGCAAAATTTTTAGAATTTTTGGACATCGCCATAGTTCCCAGAAATTAGAATAGTGGAACANNNTCTGCTTAAATTCGAGAATCAAAATTTGCCATTTTTCACTCTCATCTTCCCAATTCAAATACCCAAGTCACTCTTCTTCCTCCTCAACCCTTGAATGGCCAAGGTTTCATATTCATACACCAATCTTCAACTTCATTAAATTCACCCCAAAGTCCTTATAATTTCAACCCATTTAAATCAATTAAACCTTCATCCACACAAACACAACCCAAATCCAAAGCCTCTTTTTTCCATGAGCACCCATAACATCCATATCTTGCAATTATCAAATTTCAACATTGAGACTTTCGAATTGGCATCAAAGTAATGTTAATGGGTATAACTCCCAACTAAATCAAAAACTAAATAATGAAAATAATTGGTAGGAGTCTGGGAACTCACCTTGCCAATACCCAAAAACCATTCAAGGAAAAGGGTCGGTGAGGATACGATTGAGCTCCGTCACGGTCGGTGACCGACAGAGGCCACCCACGTCAGCGCT
>NCQV01063954.1:0-10863 GCA_002740545.1 Lophocereus schottii
GTGTGTATGTATATATATGTATATATAGATGTGTTTATGTAGCCCCGTGGTCGGCATAGTGTCTTGAATATTCTTGTAATATGCAGCGCCAGTGGTCTTGAATGCAGGCGGGTGGCAATTGAGTGTGATACTCGATGATGCTTGAGTCTAACGGAGAGGTAGGTGGTGCTGAGGACGAATGTTGAGTGTAATAGTACTAGTGGTCCTCAACTGGCAGAGATCTTCATCTAGAAAAACTTGTTGAATAAATTGAATAATATGCTGATTGAGTGGTATCCAATAATCCGTCTTGATATAGTACTTAGGAAAGCAGAGCACTTGAATGTATCCCATTGGTATCACAGCGAGTACTAGATGCCCATAGAAGTCTTGTTGAGGAGGTCGGTAGAATTTGAGCGTCTTTGAATGTGAATAAAAGGAAATCCATAAACTTGATTGCCATTGATCATAGTGCATAAAATGGCATATTCATTGTGTCGAGGTCCATAGATAGGAGTAATAAAATGTTCATTGTCTTGATTTCTAAGGTAAAAGATAAGAGGTTCTTGAATATCTTTGAGATTGTTGAGATTTTGAATGTGTGGTTGATTCGGTTGTGGGTGACATCTGGAATGGAGATTGAAGCCAAGTCATTTTGCTTAGAGAAACTCTCTAGTGAGAAAGTCAGGAAGAGAATCGTTTTCTCCATTATTGAATTCAATATCAAATTCTTATTGCTTGCCAGTGGCAAAAATTTGTTTTGAAACAAGATTTTGAACATCTTTTTGTAAAATTTCTTTTCCACTTTTACAGCCAATTCTTAATAAGAATTTTTGAGAATATAAATCATCTTGAAATTTTGAAATACATAGGACAATAGCTAAAACTTCTTTTTAAATAGTCGAATAAGAAACTTGCGGCCCAGTCTAGGTTCCACTATGGAAGTTCACTGATTTTGGTCAAGACACTGTTTAAGAATTCCCCCAAAACCTTTATCTAACCCATCGGTTTGAAATATCATGAATGCATGTGGGTATGGAATGCCATGACATAGGAGCGATTTGACTCTACTCTTAATGTATCTGACTATTTGAATATGCTCATGAGACCATGTAGGAGGATTGTTCTTGAGTTTTGAAATAATGGTTTGCAAATTTCTCTAAGTTTGGGGAAGAAATCTGCGACATAATTGAGACATCCAAGAAAGCTGTGTAACTAACTTTTACTTTTGATTTCGTCTGGAACTTTGTCTACAAATTCAATAGATTGTTGAATGGGTTTAATAGTGCTATTGAAAATGTCATGGCTGTAAAATTTATCGTAGAGCTACAAATTAAACTACTACTTTGACTTATAAATAATATTTATAGTATAGAAAAGCAGAGATCGATCATGCAAGGAAAGATTATGATAATAGCTAGTTTAAATCTAATTAAATTTACTACTCTAATTTATTTTACTTTCTCTTTGTATTACTAAAACATATCAAATTTAATAAGTAAAATTCTGGAAAAATACTTAATATTGCTCCCAAATATTCTAAATTTAATTCTGGAAATAAAACAGTTAGCCATCCTAAATACTCTGAAAAATAAAAACAGAAATAATAACACAATATTAGGCTGAAAATTAAAACAGAAAATAACAAGCAGAAAATTACTATTAAAAATCACAGAAAGTAATCCACATTAATATTCTACAAGTTTATAACTTTATAACTCTAAAATTGTTTGTAATTAAATTCAGAAAAATTAGAACAGAAAATTAACTCCAGAAAATTAAAATAGAAAATAAAATCTGAAATTAGAAAAAAAATAAACTGCACTAATATAAATATGAAATTAAATAACAAAATTGCCCATATTTTAGATATAATTTTCTGGACTTGATAAAAGCCAAATAACATAAAATAAAAATTAAAAACGTAATTTTCAGATTTATTAAAATAAAAACTTGCACATATCAAATTCACAAAATAATTCTGAAAAATTATCAAATAATTTCCATAAATTCTGAAATTATATAAGGGCAGAATAGGACACTATATAAACCCTAAAATGGACTAAAATATAAAATAACCTAATTTCTAACAAATCGATAAATAAATGGCAGAACAAAATAGAAATTGAATCTGAAAATTATAATCACACTAAAAATCAAACTCTAGCTGATCTAATATTACCAAGACACTCCTAAAAGACTACTATTTTGAGGGGGTGTAAATGAAATTTATATTAAAACTTATAAATTTAAGAATGAAAATTGACAACCTAAATAAATTAACTAAAAGGTAACAAATAATTATCAAAGATATCAAATTTATGAAAAATACTTAGCATAATCTATATCCACCATACAAATTAATAGTTATCATCAACACACAAATCAATTTTTTTCCATGAGTTAGACTGTAGAAGACATCTACCAGTAGATCTTTCCCGTTTTTCCTTAAATTATAGTTTATTTAGGTCCACCCTTAATGTAAACCCTACTAGTTTTGATAACCCTAATACTAGCACAAGAATTTAATCAAACTAGAGCATCATGTTAGAAAAACATCATCTAACGCCTTGTAACTAAGTTACCAGCAAATTGATTTAACAAATATCTATAACGATTATCTAATTAAAAGAGATGGATTTAAATCATTCATGATTAATCAGGGTGATACTTATGCCTAAAAGACAATAATTTTTACGTATTAAAGTCTTTTAAACTATCATATGAATTCATATTAAACTAATTATTATACATTCTAATTAATCTAATGCGAATATCATAAACAATAAATACTCATCGTCACAGAATCATGAATAAAAATCAACTAGACAATAAAGCATAGAACTTGTTTCAAAATAATTGATTTAGCATGGTTTCAAATAGATTATACTAAGTACAAGGGAATTACTCAATCATATTGAAAATAAAATTACACAATTCACCTAAATAATTCATGTTTAATAACAACTAAGCTTATAAAATAAAAGAGGAAAAAGAAACAATATTAGTTTTACCATATTATGATAGCCGTTGATGATGATGACGATAGATGCTGATGATGATGGAGGTGTTGGTGAGGGATTCTACGTGAAAATGATTGTGCTTTGGTGATGATGATTATATCTGGTGTGATGGAGATTGGATAATATGAGGAGGTGGAGAGAAGGATGATGATGCATGTGTGAGGAATGCTGAGGAGGGAAGGCGTGGATGTATTGAGAGAAGAGGGTGGCGTAGAGGTGTGTTTGAGGGGGAAGGCGTGGTGTTTTGAGAGAAAAGGGTGTGAGGTTTTTATAATATTAGCTACTAGAGTTTTCTTCTTTATACCCCTTCTCTTCCGAGTCTTCTAGTTTCTCTTCGATTAAGAGTAATAATTTTGTAACCCTAGCTAAAATAAATTATTATAGAAATAATATTTTTCCATAAATCACTATTTTTGGACCGACTTGATAGCTTGACATGTAAAATTTGAACTTCGAAATCTTCTCTTCTCCCATTTATTTTATTAACTCTTAACCTGAAAAATATATAAAATAAAGTAAATTAGACGAAATAATATATATAATATAATCAAAATAATTATTAAAATAATGTACGATTTTTGACTTAACAAGTTTCCATACACTTAGACTTTGAACATCATCGTGCAAAGAAATCTAGGATGCGACCTAAAAGCTGACCCTCTTTCTTTCTTATAAAGTTATGTATAAATATGAAATTTAGACTAAGCATTGGCTTGTTTTAAAAATAGTTTTATTCAAAATTAATTAGTTTTCCTTCTAATAAGTTAATAACTACTAAATATCTAACGACCATTAGAAAGTTTCTTCATCAACCTCACAACATCTCTTTAATAAAGTAACAAGAACAATAACCACCCATCTCTTTTAAGCATGCATATACCGATCAAAAGGTCTAAAAAGTTTACAATAGAAAAGTTGAAATACGGTATGACTATAGAGACAATTGAACTACCACTACCAAAAAAGGTCGTGCTTCCACTCTTATTTAACCACACTTGATTAAGTGTAGCAGAAAAATAAGTGAAAATGAGCGCCCAGCTTTTTCCCACACAAAATAAGTGAGAAAAAATATAACCACTCTTATAAGATTGGTGGTAAGTAATTAAGGTTTGTTTACACATATTAAGCAAGAGGACTTATATTTTGTAGATAAGGCACACTTACTGCGGATATTAAGTGTGGTAGCATAAAATTTTATTTTTCCAAATTTATTTTTAACTTTCCGCCTAGGCCATGGATTAAAAAAAAAAAAGGAAAAAGCAAACAGATTCAGTATGCGTGAATCGAGTGTTGGACGATTGCCCTGCTCTTCGTTCTCCTCAGCGCATGCACGAGTAATTCTCTAAGAAACCTTGCTGCCAAGTTATGCGCCCTTCATTCTCAGCACCATCGGTGGTCATACTTAGCGGTGATAATTCCGGCATCCTCCAGGCTTACTCGTGTCGCTGCTTCTAGGTCTGGCGGCGCATTCAGTGCTTGTTCTCGGGCTTGGTGACAATTCCAGGCAATTCGTGCTTGCCGGCTGCCCGTCTGTCACTCTACCGGCAGTGATCACCTCTTTCTTGCTGTTCAATTTGTTATCTTGTTGTTGATGATATGAATTCAATATTTGGAGTCATTAATTGTTGGTATAGTAGCCCTATTTCTACCTTCTTGTTATTAATATCAAGGTCTTCTTATTGGTAATATGAATTGTGTGTTTGTGTTGATTCATGGACTGTCTGATTCGTGAACAAGATTCATCAATTTGATCAGTGTTTAATATGAATTTAGCAAGAGTTTGGATCAGTCAATTCGCTCAGTGTTTGTGCCTGATTCGTGGAGTCTCTAACTGTTGGAAGTGGCCAGTGAATGTTGCCCTTGTTGCCATTGATCTGTGTTTGTTTTCTTGAATCTTGATTAAACTAGTGATTAGGGGTGGGATTAGAGGAGATTTTGGGTGCAAATTATTTGGCTAAGGATGGAATTCCGATAATGGTGGTGATTTGGGAAGCAAGAGAAATTGTGAACTAAAAAATGATAAAGGGCTTTGATTTTCTTTGCTCAATAGAACAAAGGGTGTGTGGTTTTGTGGAGGGTATTGAATTTGAATTCTAAGGGCCTATTGCTCTTGGCAGTTAGCTTGTTCTCGTTTGAGCAAAAATTATCTACTTATTCATTAAAAAATAATATTAGGAACACAATATTCTTGCACAAAAATTCATTTTTAATAAGGTTTATTTTCAATCCTGATTCACTAGATTTGTATGGTCATTTGGCTTAATTGCAACAAGAATTTCAATAGAAACTTTAAACACTTTGTTTGCAGGCTTAAATTTTCTGACATTCCGCTGTTGTTTCCTTATCTGTGTGGATAATAAGCTTAAGTCCCCTTTTTGTGAAGCTTCTTTGAACTTGATGCATTAAGTTTCTGTGACAGTGCTTTGTGAAGAATTCACCTTTTCTATCACGTAGAAAACTTTGCTGCTAATATTCCAGGAACCAAGTTATGAGTGCCTGAGAGAATTTCTGTGATCCATTAGGTGTAATCTGGCCTCTTCTGTGTGTGATCAGCCTGAGAAGAGTGTTTCATGTCAGGCTTATCTAGAGACACTTCTCACATTTTGAGTATTGCTTTGTTGTATATGTTTTGCGCTTCCGCCTCTATTGCTTCCGATGATGTGGAGATGCTTTCTGCTCTTGGAAAGAGTCTAATACAAGGACGAGACATGATTCCTAACTGGTTTTACTCAGAAATGCCACCCTGTAACTGGACTGCTGTGGACTGTAAGGGATTAGAAGTGCATGGACTTAATCTGCCTTGTAAATCTTCTCTGCTGGAACTTCCATTCCCAAGTAGCTTTGGAGAGTTGAAAAATCTGAGGTATATCAATCTCAGCTAATGTAGGCTTATAGGGGCGATTCCTGAAAATCTCTAGAATCTTGAGAAACTTGAGATCTTGGACCTCAGCGGCAATAGGCTGTCTGGGAGTCTGTCTTCTATGTTGTCTAAGCTGAAAGTTCTCAGGGGTGATTCCGATCAACAAGGCTTATCTATGATGAATATATATATGTATTACTTATAATTTGCTTTATCATTGCACGGTTCCTTTAAAAAAAGGGAGTCAGGCATGATTTTTCTTTCCAATTTTTTAGTTTGACAGCCAAAAACAGTAGTCCATTGACTTCTCTAGGGCGCTCATTCACTTTGACAGGGAGAGGGAAGGGCAACAGACAGTGAGTGTTGCTGGTGCTCGATTGGACGGTGAGTGTTACATGTGGACAATGAGGGAATCTACGTCAGTTTGATGATGGCTAAGAAGGTTCAATCTGTCTCTCTCTAAGAATTTTAATTTGAATTTTTGATTTAATTTTTTCCTCCTCAGGTTCATTCCCTAATTTGCTTCCTTCACCACCAAATTGCATAAATTAGTCTTCACTTGATGCCTTCGACCCTTCCCTATTATTGTTATATGCTTTTTGGTGTCTCTTCTTTTTCTAACATCATTTATAGTCGTGTAGGGTTTTATAGATTTGATTTCCTTTGGCTTTAGGTTCTCTATAAGTTCGTGATTCAATGGAAATGGCATAGGCTTTGTTGTGTTTGCTACATTTAAAGCTCCACTAAATTCTCGTTAGTTGTGTTTACTTTGTTGTGCAAGTCATCCTATTGTTGAAGTTGATCTTCAGATTTGTATGGTGGTTTGATAGATGATATTCTATGTTAAAAAAGATCCTGATTCAAGTACATAAACCTCTTTCTTGGGCCTTTGCTACAATTTTTAAAAGCTCAGGCTCTCATATTAGGATGAGTCTATAATATAATTTCTCCTTACTACCATTGTGGGAGTAAACAATAAGTTCACTGAGCTGAAAATGCCAAACGACCAAAGGCAAATGTGGTGTATCAGTATTTTTTTGTTTTTGGAATAAACTTTATTTTATGCCCTTTTTTGTAGGAATTAAGT
Organism: Lophocereus schottii; assembly: GCA_002740545.1. Taxonomy (NCBI): domain Eukaryota; kingdom Viridiplantae; phylum Streptophyta; class Magnoliopsida; order Caryophyllales; family Cactaceae; genus Lophocereus; species Lophocereus schottii. The sequence continues at coordinate 6,950 of NCQV01063954.1, forward strand.
GACACAAGAGTTTCAACTTCTTCGTTTAATAATCTACACCCTTCCTGTTCTGTGCAAATTGTTATAAACCATACACATTTTGTTAGTTGACTTACGAAGAAGTGATGAAGATAACAGAAAAGGTACTGAAAAAGGATCCTGATACAATTAGAAAGTACGCTCGTACGTGGTGAGAAGAAGGTTTTGACACTTTGTTATCATGCGGGCATGGTAAATATGATATTATCATTCCTATTTTCTTAATCTTAATTTTATTGATTCAAGTCACTTTTTTACAAGTTGGAGATAACTACGATAGGGTTTGAACGCATGCGATTACAAAGCTGATCCACAGATGGTTGACAAGGTGTTATTGAGAGACTGCAAAATGTGAACATTCTAAGTTCAACAAATTAGTTTAAAAATTTTAAGTTGCACGTTTTGATGGTAATTTTTTTATTCAATTTGTGTTGTGCACTGAAATGCCATATCGTGGCTTGATGGATTTGTTGATGATAATGGGTTGTTGGATTTGTGTTGGATACTCCAGGCATGTGGTTTGTTGAGTTCATTTGCTCCGGCATGTGGCCGTTGGGATTGTGAACAGTTTCTTTTATTTCTTATTGTATTTTTGACATGTTGTAAAAGGAAAATAGCCAAGTTTTAGTGGAAATTTTGCCGAATTTTTTTCAAAATCAAGGAATATACTAAAAAGACTAGCGTAAGGGTAGGGATGTTACATAATATTTATGGGGTGAGAGTACCTAGTTACGAAGGTTAATGGATGTTACATCTTAGCATTATTTGTTGTGTTTAACTCTAATGTATGGGTTTGGTGGTTTCAGGTTGAAACCAAGGGCAACAGGCAACAAAATCGAATCCTAAGTCCGGGTTTGTAAAGTGTTCACCTGGAACCTTTTAGGTTGTGGCTGCATAATTTATACGCATATTCAAATCAATTATATACTTTTCATTATGTGGTTGAACACTAATTATTTTTTAACTTAAATAATGATAATTATTTCATAGTTATAAAGTTATTGTACTTTTTGAATCATTCATTCAAATATGTACCATCTCTTTGTTCAGGTTCAAGTTCTAGCTTGATTTTGCGCTCTATGTTATCAATTTACGTCTTCTTTGATGCATTTTAACCCATTCCCTAAACCCTGCACTCCTTTTCATGTGTTCTGTTTTCTAGCTCTTTAATTCGTTTGCTGGGTTGTGATTGCTGGATTGCTAGGTTGTGATTGCTGGATTACTGGGTTGTATTTGTTTTGGTATGGCGAATTTCTCCTTCAGTATTAAACCTGGTGTGATCGTTCCACCCTCCCCTCTTTTGTTTTTTTTTTCCACACTTAATTGTGGATATTTAGGACTGTGATTATGTGGGTGGTCGATCTTGAGGAGTAATTTGGGAATTGTTGAACCATGTTGGCTATGATCACCGTTGGTTGTGTTATTGTTTTGTGAATACTTGTTAGTTATGGATATCTAAGATTGTGAATAGTTGTGGATATCTATGATTGTTTCTTTGTGTTTATTTGAGTAGTTTGTTTCGTTTCCTTGGTTTTGTGAGCTTTGTTTTTCTTTAACTTTGTTTTTGTTTAATGTTTTTGTTTGTTTTAGTTATGTATGTTTTTGTTCCCTTTTTGGTGTTTTAGTGGTTCATTATAATGTGTAGCTTTGTTCTTTGTTTGATTGCTATAATTGAAATTTAGAAAGCCTCAGTATTAGCATATCCAATCAATAGGATGAAACACCTAGAGGCTAGAGCATCAGCATCTAATTAGTGTCTAGCATGTGCAGTCTGAAGATGAAAGGGAGATGTGTGCAAGAACTATTTACGTTACTAATATTGACAAAAAGGTCTTGTTCTGTTTTCAAATATTCACCTTACCATATAATTGTTTAGCCTGTTTCGATTATTTTCTTGGTCTCACTGTTAAGTAAATAAACTGGCCTTCATTAATGTAGGTTACCAAGCAGATGTCAAACTGTTCTTTGAATCATTTTGTACAGAGGTGTGTGCTATGACCTAATCTCAATCATGCTTTCGGAAAGTTTAAACATATCTTGATAAGAATGTTGCTTTCCAGTTCATCGTTTGAGGTTGCTTAGGGACTGTCGTCATTGTACTCAGTTGCTTTTACATAGTTTGTTATGTTAATCACTGTATCTATTGTACTCATACGGTTCTATATATTATTGATTGAACTCGATTGTGGTTCTATTCTTGGTGCAACTCTGTTGTAGTTCTATAGTTGGTTGAACTTTGTTGCGTGTCTTTAAATTTGATTCTGCAGAGTCTGCATCTTAGTTAATCTCTTTGGTTATCTTTTCTAATAATTCATTTTTTTGTATGTTTCAATTGTCTAACAGGTTGTATTTCTGGAGCTAACATCTCTCAGTGAAGAAAACGAAGATGAAGTTTTTTTTTTTTAATATGTTCTTGGATGTTAGGCATGTTTTGAAAGTACAGTTTTAGGTAGTACATAGAGCAATAAAATGTTCAATAAGGTACCTACAATAAAAAAAATTAGCAGGATGGATTCAAAATAATGCAAGAATATTTAATTTTGATCATTACCTTAGTTTTTGTTGTTGTGTCTATAATTATTTTTTTTTCAGACACTAATGTGTAATTTATTCAATTGATGTTTGATCTATTTTAATTTGTTGGTTTATTAATTGTACTCATTTACGTACGATAATGCACGCTAGTAATTAGTGTAAAACTCGTTAATTTAAAAAAGAACAATTGTACGCAATTGTTCTATTTTTAACTTAATAAGTTTTATATTAATTACTTGTATTATTTTTTTAAAAACTAAAATGACACTAGTAACACTTTTAAGCGTGGGAAAAATTATGATTTCTTACATCTTCTAGAATGGGCATATCGTAAAATGGCCACACATAAATTGTGGGTAATTAGTACTTACTCCGCATTTATAAGTGTAGAAAATATAGCTCTACCTGCATTTGCATTAAGTGTGGAGAACACTTTCACACACTTAACCTCCCCACATTTAGCCTAAGTGTGGACAACTGCTATTTCTACACTTATAAGTGTGGTTATTAGCAAGATTAAATGTGGAGGGAAGCGACCTTTTTTGTAGTGTACAAAGAATAATTCATTGAAATTGATTCTAAACTTGCCTTGTACTTCTTTTCTTCTTTTTCATCTGTTTTTTTTTTTCCTCTTATCTTTCAAACTCCACTTGCGCACATATTCGAGGCCCATATTGGGTCTTAATTAAACACTCCCTGTCTCACACTCACCCCGAATAGAGGTGATGGAGCAAACAATTCATTCTCGTCATTTTTTTTTTTAACTGTTACTTTGGTACGAGTCATTAATCGGCCCGAAAAGGGGCATGACTCTCCCAATGATGGGTTACTCCATACATAAGGCTCAACTTGAGACCTAAACTTAAGGGAAAAAGGTGCCGAACCACCTATTCTTACCCATGTTGGTAATCTAACCTCTTTTTTTTTCACTTTTTTTTTATAAGACGAGAAAAGTCACAATTTTAAAGAAAATGGGCTATGTTATTTTATTTCCTCTGAAGCGGATATAATTCATTACCAATTAAGATGAACAATCATGACAGTTACTTATTAAAGAAATATATGAGGATCAACTCAAACTTCCCTAAATGACAGCTAGCATGCTTAGAAGTCTTCACTTATAGAAGAATAAACTATAAATAGCTAAGAAAACAAAAATTCTTAAGCAAGCAAGCCTAGCATAAACTCATATCATGCATTATTTATAAAAAAAAATTCTTTTCTTTTTTTTTTGGTTTTTTTCCGAAAATAAATACTGCAGGAACTAAATGCAGGATGCACGCCTCTGCACTTAATTCATGCATAGTCCATAATGTATGCAAATGGGTACTTCCTTAAAAAAAAAAAAAAAAAAAAAAAAA
>NCQV01063968.1:3153-13876 GCA_002740545.1 Lophocereus schottii
CTCTCTCTCTAAAATCTCAGACTCTCAGCTCTCCTCTCTCTCTACACTCTCAGCTCTCAGCTCTCTCCTCTCTCTCAATGCTCTCAGCTCTCCTCACATCTCTCGCACACCCCTCTCTACCATTTAAAGTCTCTGGCGTGTGCAGCGTTAGCCGGTCGGTCATCGGCCGTACCCCGTTAGTAGCAGCACACGGGCAGCCACCTCCGAACAACCCAGCCAGCCTGCGAACACCCCGGCCCAGCCCCCTCAGTGCACCCAACCAAGAACCGTGTGAACTCCCCCAGCCACCGTAAGCGATTACCATTACTTTTATAACCATTAACATTGATAACATCAGTTAGTTCTATCGTGAACACCAAATAAAAACATCTGCATTTTGTGTTATGATTTATGATGACCGGAAAATAACGTGTTACATATACCAAAACAACAATTCACGTGTTGGTGATGTATAACAAAAATTTTGGAGTCAACAAAAACTTTTTGTAACCATCTGTTCCATATAAAAATTAAATTGAAAACATCTACCACTCACGAATAACTAACATTTGCTTATCAAAGTAAAAATTAAAAAAAATACAAAAATTACCATTTCTTTAATACATACAACATAAATAATTTTATATACAATTTATGTCACAACTTACAAATATTCCAATAACATCTGAACAATAAATAAAACTCTTCATAATTGATATCAGACTACTCGAACGTACAATTATATCAATTATAAGAGTTTTCAAACTGTGCCAAATAGTAATTATAGGTAGAAGTGGGTGAAAGTGGATGAGAGTGGGTGAGAGTGGGAAGGGTTGGTACTTTTGTTGAAGAATGGGAAAGAGTGGGAAGGGGGGAAGGAGTGGGTGGGTGTGAGAAGGAGTAGATTGGGTTCATTAAACCACGAAAAGAACCGGGCCGTAGCCATGAAGGGTGTTTGACCAGTGGAACTCTTTGTGGTAGGTCTTTAAATAGCACAAAATCCACTGTAACTCATTTACCCAAGTTCCTTTGGCATCCTCAGTTTTCTTGGTCAATGCCTAGATTATTTGCTTTTTAGTGACTTCTGCTTGTCCATTAGCCTGAGGTCTTACAACTAAAGTGTTATGGATGGCAAATCCCTAAGTCTTCATAGTATTCATTAATCCTTTTCCAATGAATTGCTTTTCGTTGTCTATGGTGACAGACTTAGGAAGTCCATATATGTTATCACATCTTTCTACAGCAAGTTTATGACTTTTTGTTTTGTGATATCAGTCTCTGGCTCAAATTCTACCCACTTTGTAAAGTAGTTTACTGCTACTAGCAAATAGTTTCTTTGGCATCTAGCTTGAAGAAAAGGGTCTAGGATGCCTATTTCCCGTATGAAAAAAGGGTAGGTTCCACAACTGTAAAGAGATTGGTGACTCGTACATGCATTTTTAGGGAATAGAGTTGGAACTTGCCACATTTGTTGACATAGTGTAATGCATCTTTGAGCAAGGTAAGCCAAAAGAATCTTGCTTTCAGTACTTTCAGCATTTTACCCCGTATATGTGATCCACAATCTCTCTCATGGATATCTTCCAGGATGCATTCTGCGGTTGCCTTGGTGGCACACTTTAGTAAGGGTCTTGTATATCCTTTTTGTATAGTTCTCCCCTTGAAATAGATAGTACCATACTACCCTTGTCAGCTTTCCGACTTCTTTTTGATTATCTGGGAGTTTTTCATTCTCCAAATAATCTATTATTGATGTCAATTGGGAGTTATCCATGTCTACCGCACAGGCCTTTTCTTTGGGTTTATGCTTCTGTATCTCGTAACCACCTAAAAGACTAATCTTGGAAAGTTAATTTATGTTGAACTTACCGTCTTACTCAATGTAGCTACTGGGTGATTGTCCGATCTTACTATGTGACTTATCTTAAATTGTAGAAAGTCTTTGATGGATTTTTTTGATCTTGGCTAGGTATTTATCCATTTGATTTCCTTTAGATTTAAACTCTCATTTGATCTAACTAACCACCAATTGTGTGTCGGTAAAAACATCAACATTCTTGGCCCTTAAGATGATATTGTGGTGTTCAGAGTTTTAGCTAATCCAAGTCTATGCTACTCTTCTCCTCCCCCCAAAAATCTAACTTTGAGTTCTATTTTTGTGATGCAAATATTGATTCACAATTACGTGATGAACAATTAATTGAGGAAGTTTTCCTAATTTTTAGATTATTTTATCACACCCTTTTTTCTTTTGCCATTACTTGCCACAATCTTATATACTATTCTATTCTACCTTTTGAATTAGTTGATGAGATATCTAATTCCCTTAGATGAAAATGAAACTATTTTGACTTGACATATGGAACTCCTAGATAAGATATCATGTTGAAGTTGGACAACATTTTGATGTTGCTAAATTTGTGTCCATAAACTAAACTTAGAAACATCAATAATTAAGTAGTAATTCTTTAAATCCGAATTCATTGGGAAAAAATTTAAAAAACTAAATAACATAATAAGTGCATGCAATGCATAGGTTGAGAACTAGTGGCCGTATATTTTATTAATAAAATCTTATTCATGTCGTATTAATTAATTTTTAGTTAGTAACTCATGATTGCTTCTTTAAGAAAGAAGATAACTTATGAAACACAACGTTTAACAACAATCTATTATAGAACCCCAAATGCAAAAGTATTTATGATATATATGATGATTTGATGATTAATTAGACCAATAACATAACATCCACACATAATGCATAGTTGAATTCAAGGATTAATGAGCTCAATGATCCACAATAGTTGCTAATGAGCCATTAATGAATCTTGAACTATCCAAAGCAACAACATTGGCATACGTGTTGTTTCGATATGTCATCAAATTAAAACAAAAAGGGTGACTATTGGAACCACCATAGATTTCCACAGTTAATGATCAAACGACATTCAAAAGAGGAGGAGAATGTCATAATCAACCAAACAACATACCAAATACTCGAAATTGAAACCAAAAACAAGAAGGAATTTGACCCACCAAGATTTATAATACCATATTGTCCATAAATCATCAAATTCATAACAATTTCTAAAAACAAAAATATATCCGAATCTAAAAAAGCAAAGTAATGATAAAGTATAAACTTCACATGACATAATTAATTAAAATAATAATTAACTCGAAATTTTACAATAATGCAAACAAATCGCAAAAATGAAAAAGGAAAAGGAGTTAGCAAATATGATGGTGATGTTTGACACCAGTCATTTCCATTCTTGGAGCAAAAGATTGGAAAATCAGTCATACAAATAATCCTAAGAATACTTGAAGCATTATAGAAAACTTGAGTCGTAAGATAGTAGAAGAAGAATGGGATTGCTACATCCCTTTTCTTTGGTATGGTTATTGCATTGGTATGAGAATCCTTAAAGTTTTGACTTAGGATCATGTTGACAAAAATTTCATCTCATTTAAACAGAGTTAGACAAAAAATTTGTAACAATTTAAAAAAGGAACATACTGCAAGCCTTGAGAATACATAGCGTTACATTGCTTTATGCATTCCAGCTCATAGAATTCTATAGCTTACTGCATGGCACAGTGGTGTATGAATTTGGGTGAAGGATTACCTAGGTTGAATACAAATTTCATTCCAAAGTAGATTAAATTATGCTTGATTAAAACATAAGCGAAACATTCTAAATGACAAAAGTAGTTATAAATAGGCAATGCACAACAACTATTTCACAACTAAAAGAACATCATCTACAGCCTCCCAATGCAACCATGCGAATTTACGAAGGCTAAAAATGTGCGGTATGGTCAATAACTTACCTATGTGCCCCTCAACAATGGAGAGTCAACAAAGAGGTTTTTAGCTTTGATCAACCCAACTCTTAAAGATAGGATCCTCCAACTTATGTAGAGTTGGGTTAGCATTAGGGTCTTGATCCACCGACTAATCTCTTTTTAAATTCTTGGCAAATTAAAATATTAACATATAGTTAGGAAGTGCAAACCTTAATTATCTAATGAAGCTACAACCTTTCCCCCTCACTCTCTCTAAGCTTGGTCCTTGACTCTTGGTTTTATGCTATGATACAATTAAGCAAAACCATAATGGTTGAGTTGATGACTGTTGGAATTGCTTAAAAGGAGGAGAGAGAATAAGAGATTCTCATCCCTTTTATGCTACATTTGTTTGGAAGGAACCGTTACATATCTATTTCCTTTTCAGACCCAATATTCACTACCATTCTTGATGAGGATTTCCCTCAGAATCCTCTTTTCTTGTTGGTGCCATTTGTGTAGCTTCTTCACTTTATAAATTAAACCTTTTGCTTATGTTTCGGGGACACGTAGAAAATCTGCAAACACTCCTCTCCATCTGTTCTGTTCTGGGTAATCGTTCCAAGGTCCTCATCATTTTTTGATCTAGTACACCGCTTGGACAACTTACCATAGATCCTTGGAGATCAAGCTAAGTTTTTTATTTCATTATTAGTCGCAACATCTTCTTTTCTAACATTCTAAAACAAAAATTGTTTGTGACTAATGGCTAAATCAACAAACATGCTTGGTGCTTTGTTTGCTTGATATGCCTAAACTAAATGGAAATAATTATTACATGTGGGCTAATAAAATAGAATTCTCGATTAGTCAATCTGGGTTGACTATGCTTCAATGCTAAATAGCTCCTAAAGGTTCTTAAAGGAATTATGAGCAGGATAATAAAACTTAATGATGTTTGTGTACGTTGTATGACTTATTTAATGTATCTTCTATAAAATCCAAAATGCTAAGTTTGATACAATTAGATGCATATTGGATGTATATTTCACTGCCACAAAGAGTCTATATGTGGTTTAATATGATATTATTATTTGCATAAATCAAATGGATTCATGAGGTATTGTTATCAAGTGTATTGTTTATTTGTCAAAACATTTCAACATTATTAGAGAGGAAACTATACTCTAACTAGATCTTATAAGTTATTGGGTAAATGATATTTTGTACTAAGATGCTCTTTGACCTATATGATTCAGTATCATATAGATGAGCTAGCTAATATGCATGTAGTCTTTTGAACATACTTGATCATATGCTGGCAACAGGTGGCCTTATTTTTTAAAAAAAAAAAAAGAAAAAAAAGCTATTTTCTTTGAAGTGCACTTTGCCTTGGTAATTGCTTAGGTGTGAATGTTAACTTCCTTTAATCTAAATGCTTTTAATTTATTTATTGATGCTAAATCTACTTTCTAAATTCTCATCTTTTTGTTTTTGAGCCTAAAATTATTGTTTTACAAAGCTGAATCTTCATGGTTTTGATATCATATTTTCAGATCATGCATGCATCTAATGTTTGATGTAACCTTTTCATGATCTAATTCATGAGTTGTTGCCACATGTTTATCGTGTGGCTATCCTTTTTAGGCCTTATATTGAGTGGATTACTTATCATGGTTCGTGTTTTTGGGTACATAATAGATTTAATATTATGCATTGGTTGCTTCAGTGAGAGTTTACATGTACAATAGCCATTTGTTTATTTTCATAATCCAGTAATCATATTTCTCCCAAGTTGCTGGATCATACATGCTGCGAGTTTAGTGTTGTCGACTTATATGTTATGTCTTAATGGTCTAAGCGTTCAGCTACGATTAATTTGACGCCTAGGATAACTTCTTACTATTTTGATGGTGCATAATTTCTGAATCCTCTACTATAAATGGCAGGTTAATCATATTATCATTCTTGTGAAATCTTGTCAAGGGGCCAAAATCGAGGATGGGCATTTTAGACATGTGCTTAAATTTGGTGATGAATAATAGTATGTGACATCTGTATAATTGTTCACTTTATTGAATAACAATTATAATAGATTCTCATTTTGGCTTTATTATTTGTTTTGGAGAATTCATAATTTTGGCACTATTAAGATAATGTTGATATGATTTATGTCGAGGTTATTAGTTCAAGGATGCCTACAAACATGTAGGGGAAAGCTATCTTGCATGTTTGCTATGTGCTGAATAGCATTCCACATAAGAGAGTTGACAAAACTAGTTATGAATTACGAAGGGGTTTCGCCTATAACTTGAGCCACATTAGAATGTGGGCTGATTTTCATAGAAGTAAAATTGGTCCTGAAACTCTTGATGCTATTTTTATGGGTCATGCTCATAATAGTGTGGAATTAGATTTATTCTTAAATAATGATGCTAGTTTAGTGCTATTAGAGAGTCTAGAGATGTAAAATTTTTTAAGCATATATTTCCTATGGAAGCTTATATAGATAAATTTTTGTGTGCTACATCTACATCGAATCACGATACTACTTCATCTAGTAATTTGGACTAAGAGCCTAGAAAGACTAATTCAAGTCTGAGAAACATTAGTACTTGCAAATTTTTCCTTCTTTAGGCAAACTTTTTACTGTTGTCCTTTTGTTGTTCTTTTCTTTGAATCATGTGGGGGAATTTTGGAATTGCTTCAAAGAAAGAGAGAATAAGAGATTCTCGTTCTTTTTAGACCATCTCTATTTTGGAAGGAATCATTACATCACTTATTTCCTTTTCAGCCTCAATATTCACTACATTCTTCATTAGGATTTCCTTCTTCAAAATCCTCCTTTCTTATTCTTGCCATTCGTGCAACTTCTTCATCGTATAAATTGAGCCTTTTGCTTAAGTTTTGCGAACACACAAATTTTCCATCAATACTCTTTTCCATCTATTCTATTATGGGCAATTTTTCCAAGGTCCTCACTATTGTTCGATCCACTACGTCGCTCATACAACCTGCTATGTATCCCTGGATATCAATTACCTGTAAGTCCTCAGTGTACAATCAAGGGAACAAATTAGGTTTTAGGGCAATGGACTACCACATGATGAATGTCATATTTGGATAGGATTTCATAAGTATTAGGAGTCATTTTATGGCAATAATGTGTTTAATTATACAATTTTTGCCCTTATTTATATTATTACGCTTGGTTTCGCTTGTTTTAAGAGTGTTTATGGATTTTGACTTTGTTTTTCCAAGTTATGCAAGTAGAATGATGATTTTGAGCCTTATAGATCAAGGAAGATAACAAAAGTGGCCCAAAGACAACTAGCACGGACGTACCATAGCCAGTATCATAGTCAACAGAAAAAGTAGCAAGGCAAACAAGAGAGAACCACCCAATCAGATGTCATCATGGCTTGGCTGTGGTGGTGGCTATGGTCCATGGTGGTCCCTCTTCCCCAAGTTGGCTTGATTTCTTCACGACTTTTCGTGTTCCAGGCATTTTGGGATGTTTGTGGCCTTCATTTATGCAATAAAAGCTGGTTTTCACTGCTTCCTTGGCATCCCCCATTCCATTCCACCATAATTTACAACCTATTAGGATTAATACTTCATTGGAGAGAGTTGAGGGAAAGTTGAGGGTGAAGATTTGTAAGGATTCCAAGTCAAGTTTGCAGCTACATGTACAAGCATGCATCTACGAGCGATTCCTCTCCCTTCTCTTCTCTTTTCTCTTTAGATTTTTTATGCTTTTTAGATTAGTATTGACTTCTATGTTAAGTTTTGAATTGTTAATCTTGGAATTGAGCTCAATTCTCGTGATTGAATCCATTATTGTATTGATCTAAAAGTGCTTTGGATTTGTTGGATTTATTCTATTGAATCTTAGAAATTGAATTATTAATAGGAAACTTGATCAACTTCCTACTTGTTTTAGATATTTGATGAAGGACTGAAAGGTGAAATTGGATATTGAAAAACTAAGATTCAACTTGAGTGTGTGAGATCATGAGAAAGAGTTATTGCTTAAGAAACCCCTAAGATTTGATAATCGTAGTCTTAATGATCTTATATTAATAAAAAAAAGCTTGGGAAATGGTCATTGATTAGATTTAAGAATTTTATTTCACCTTGAAAGAGGGGTTTGATAATTCGATTATAGGTTTTGGAATTAAGCATCTAAAAAAACGACGCTTGATCGATTGTTTAGTTGAAAAATTACTTGGTTTGATTAAATCTGTTGATTGTTTATCTATTGATTATATAAGTAACATAGTTCAATTTCATTCACAAATTTGGATTCAGTTAGCCTATCTTCAGAGAATATAACTTGATAGCTTTGCCTCGTCTCTATGCGATCAACCTTGATTTGCTACAATACAACCGTGTGCCTGCAGCTCGACCAAGTTTTTAGCGTCGTTGCCAGGGACTAGTCTCGAATATTACCTTTTTCTCAATGGGTTTAACTAAGCATTTTGTTTTTCTTTGGAAAACAACCAAAAAAACTAAAATTTAAAAATTTAAAAATAATTTTTTTTAGAAGCCAAAGAACGATGACAATTTTTCATTTTTCCCAATTCAAGCATGAATTATTTTGGAGGTATTTTAAGCATTTAAATGCGTATCTTGCTCAAAGTGGTTCTTGTGTGGGTAAATGGGAGATTTTAGACATTGTTGATGATGGTATAAATAGTGAGACCGATACTCTTTTAGAGTATTGGGGTTTTCATGCTAAAAGTGTTGATAAGGCATGGTGTTTGATTAAGTGGATTGCTTGGGATTCATTTGAGTTTGAGAAGGCTGGTAATGTTTCTGGATGTTTATTCCTGATCCTTGTGCATTCTATGCTAGATCATATTATATCCCTCTTTGGTGTGACTTGTGCAATGTTTTTGACCATGATATAACTTTGTTCCTTGTTTTGCATGCTATACTCAACCTGACTTTGCATCACCCGTGGACAATACTGATATTGTACTGACTATACCTGATTCATCATTTCTTTTAACTCAGTGTACGGTGCTTGACTTAGGTGAGCGTTTTGGGTTTGTTGTTAAGTTTGGTGTTGTCGATGCATGTTTTACATCAGAAGATACTTTAGATAAAGTACATGATATAACTGTGACTCCTTCAGAGGGGTCACGTTATGTGTCTGTGCATGAGGACTTTCCTAGCCTTGGCTTTAATGATAGTGTTCTCCCTATTCCCCTTAATCATTCACATGCTTCCCCTCTTTGTTCATTATCCTCTCCTTCCCCTGAGTAATTACATTAATACGCCTATTGCTAATCCCATGATTTGTGATGCTACCATGGATTTGGGCTATGAGGATAACATGTTGATATGTTAGTGGGAATGTTGATGATTATGTGTCCCTAGGTTACTTTAGCAGCTATGATCCCTTCATTGACTCTTATAGTTTGTACCTGGAGGACTTGTCTAGGAAAGTGATGCAGACTATATTATTTAATCCTTGCTATGATTTTTTTACGGCCTTTGATAAGGCTAATAGGATACTTATTGTTTGAGATGATTTTTATTTTTGCATCTTACCTTGTGTTTTCCAAACTGTGGTCCCATGAGTTTGATAAGCTCTTGCGTGCTTTAACAGCGTCTCATGTGGCAAACAAAGTCTTGAAGATATAATGGAGTTCCTAATGCTCCATGTGCCCTCGTTATTAGGAGGTCTTAGCTTTGGTGCATCTAGAGCTTAACCTGGCGAGATTGTTATCTTTTGTTTCCTTTCTGTTCTCTTACTTTTCTTACTTTGAATAATGCTTTATCTAAGCATGGGGAAGGGTTGTCTCATGTTTTCTATTTTTCATTTTTATTTTGCGTACTTTTTACAACATTTAGTTTTAGGTTTCCTTCTATTTGCACTAGTGTATTGTATTTAGTTGCATTTTAGGTGTGTATTTCGAGGTGCATGTAGTGATGGTGTTGATTGGTTTGGGATGTCCTCCAATGATAATTCTTTCTGCAAAATAGCTTTAATGAGCTTGAGTAACTTTTGATGTGTAATCCTTTTTGGTGCTAAAATTTGTGAAGTTCTTGTAAATATTTCTTATTTTGATCCTTGTCTTGATTGAGAACTACGTTGGCCCGTGAAATCTATAGCACTAATGTTGGTACATAATAGTAATTTTATGATCCAATTGAGACTTCGCTACATATCTTATGAGACTTTGATTCTTTTTGGGACTAATTCGTCATATGTAGTCTCATATTCTTGCATATGTGTAACTCTTTCATGTTGCATCTCTAGAACTTGTCCAAATTCTTATTTAAAACTACATTAGTATGTGCGTAGTTGATGATATAATAGAAGCATTCTTTCTTTGGACACTTTAGCCACATAGCCAAATAGCCTACCCTTTTATTACATGTTTTCCTCCTTGACTACCCCCCGAGCTATAATCCTTTTCTTGTTGTGATCCCTTCATATTAACCCTTGCCAAACACATATTCCTATCTTTACGTCAATTCTATGGAGCGGCACTTCATCTATTTAATGAGTGGTTTTGCGGGTAGTTGAGTTTAAGGGATTGATATTATTGAGCATTTAGTTGTCTTTCCCTCTTATTTAGGTTGTGTATATATGTATTAGGTTATGAGTTGATAATTCATGACCTTATGCCTTTTAGTAATTGATATTTCATTTTATTTCGAAAAAACAAGGGGGAAAAGAAGAAGAAATAAAGTCATGTTATAGGACAAAAAAAAATAGAAAAAAAAATAAGTGATTTGCATTGGGCATGCAAATAGCTTGAATTCCTTTCTTTGTCAACTCATTTTCTATATGATTCATTGGGGTACGTTCATTGTATTATTAGGGTTTAGAGTGTTGGTAAACTTTATGGTTTCTTGATGCTTTGTTGGTTGGTCCCAGCCATTTGGCTACATAACTCCACATTGCCCACATTTATTAGTCGACTCCTATCCCTTAACC
>NCQV01063998.1:0-31265 GCA_002740545.1 Lophocereus schottii
AGCGGGCCCAATCAGTGTTTCAATGATCATTTAACATTACAGGAATGCATGTATGGTTCGGAATATTTTCATGTTTTGTTTTAAGCAAATGCTCAGAGAATCATCTTCATACTAGTAAACCAGCGCACGAGAATAAGTTGAGCAAGGGAATCTGGATGGACCAACACTGATACAGTGTATGCATATTTTTAGAGCAGTATATTGAAATGTTCAATGGATGCAGATATAGATTACATGGTGAATTGTTTATACTATGGAGTAAAATCCTCATGTTGATTAACAGTTGATTATTTATGGATTGATTAGGTGTGTATGTGTACGATTGAAGTTATGCGTAACCGTATTATTTATAGCACTCATGTTTCAAGCCTGGCCCTTTTGGACAACGGTAATGCCCCTATCATTGGGTTGTCTAAATGATAATTAAGGGAGATATAAGCAGTGAAACATATTTAATTTGGGGGGTTACAACTTCGAAGTTTGGTAGGATTGATTGTGAAGTATGAGAGTTTGATGACTTTGGTGTCCGTACACACTGACCTCGAGGTCTTTGTGTTTCTCAACTCAGAAGCCTGTAAAGGCTGATTTAGAAGTCTTAGAGTTTGGTGACTTAGGAGTCTGAAATGAGCGACTTTAAAGTCTTCGAGTCTATGCAAGGAGTGACTTGAAAGTCTGTAAGTTTTTTAATAACTTAGAAGTCTATAGAGGCTGACTTGGAAGTTTTCCCCCTAAATGACAATTTTGGGTCATTCTATTCCAAAGCACTTTCCATAATGATATTAATAACCAGTCAATCAGATTCTTCAGTAGCTTCTTCGTCTAATATGATTTTTTCTTCTATTACAACTTGCAGGACTTGTCTTCTAAGTGCTTTGCACTTCTCTATAAGATGACTGATGATCCTATGATACTTGTAATATTTAGGATCATTAGTTCTTCCCATTTCTTCAGGACGGCTTGACTCTGGGAGTTCTGTAAGTCCTTTCTCAAGAAGATTGCCAAGCATTTCTAGCTTATCAAACTTATAATAAGGGCATTCTTTCTCTTTAGAGTCTCTAAGCATTGAGCTTCTACTTCTTGACGATGTCACTGATTCAGTATCATTGAGCCTTCTTCCATAATAGGTAATTGTAAGCTCCATATCATGAGCTTATGTTGCTAATTCTTGGAATGTTTTTGGCCTTGTTTACTTGCAAGGCATAAAGTATATCCCAATACATTCCTTAGGTACACATCTCAACAGCTGAAACTTCTGATAGACGGTCTTTGCACTCTAGAGAGAGAGCACGCTAATGGTTAATGTAATTGATGACTAGCTTGTTGTTCAATTGCCTTGTTTCATTCAACTCTGTTGTGCTAACTATATGGCGTGTGCTATAGAAGTGATTCAAGAACTCATTTTCCATTTGCCTCCAGCTATCAATGGACTCAAAGGCAAGGTTTATATACCAGTCAAATGCAATTCCTTTAAGGGATCACATGAGCTGTTTCACCAATCAGTCTCCTTCAGTGCAAGCATTACTATAGGTTTTGATGAAGTAGGCAATATGCTGCCTGGGGTTACCTTTGCCGTCAAATTGCTAGAACTTAGGTGGCTGATACCCGTAAGGCTTGCAAAGTGCATCAATCCTACTTGTATAAGGCTTTGTATACAAGTGATTCTTATGAGACCCTTCTCCCACCTGAGCCTTGACTGCATTTGCTATTAAGTTTTGATGCTTAATTTGGGCATCCTTTTCTGCGCTTTCCTTTGAGAGTTTATCGAGCTTGGCCTTCATGTCTACCAGTCGTTCCTCTAAGTTGATAGCCTTTATCACCATGATTGGCATGACGACTGTGTCGGAAGACTTAGTTTCTGATTGGGAGAAATGCAAATCCTTTGGAGATGTTGGTGAAGAATCACTACCATCATAGTTATCCTTCTCTGCACTGAAAGGTTAAAAGACAGGGTTGATGTAGGTTTGGAATTCATCCATTCCATGAGGTAAAGTCTTCCTAATATTGATGGCAGCAAGAGAAAATGGCTTCAAATTAGTGAGACAAGCGATTCGATTGACTCCATCAGCCAGCAAGCAGGGGCCAAAATTTTGAGTTTTGTATGACTGTAAAGTTAGAACCACGACTTGTTGCTTGAAGGTGGTGGAGGCAGCTGCTTTAGTTGTGCTCCTAATCATCACACTGGTGCTTCGATTGCAAGATGCAATACTAGCCTTTGTGAATTCTTCAGATGTAGTTCCGATACTCTCATTCTTCGAAAATTAAAGGACGACGTTCTTAGGAGCCATTTCTTCTTAATAGGAGTATACAACTTGTTTGTACCATGGAGAAAGATATGAGAGACAGAGAAGTCCCACCAAGCGTGCCAAAATTTGTAAACACAAATTTTGAGCCTAAAATAAATGAAGCAGGAAATTGAGTAATAAATTGAATTTTTGTATTTATGTAGTATGTGCAGGTACAATCTCTGAATTTAATACAGTGAGATAGTCATCTGATTTGATCTCCTAGTAATTTAAGTCTTCCGAAGGCATGATACTTAATCTCGATTGATGTTGAATCAGTTGAAGAACTCTGAAATCCTTCTTGATCTTGATTTGTAGCTGTTTGATTACTGACTCTGAAACTTGCAAGTTTTGATCTTTCTCACTTGGTAGATGGATGCCCACTTACAGTCTAAGCTTCTGAATTCGACAATGCTAAATGTCCAATGTAGTTGGCCAGATCAATTAATGCGAGGGCAAGGTTGTTTGATCTTGATCGATGAACTGAATGAAGAACTCTAAAATAGATTTCAATTTGAGGTTGTAGAAGCTGTTGAACTAACTGACTTCGATCCTTATTGCTTGTAGCTGAATGTCGTCTGTAGTCTGAGCTTTGGAGCCTGTAGGATGCTGAATGTTGAGCTCATTGAAAGTGAAGGGGGAACCTCTATTGATAGACTCGAAGGTTAGGGTTTGAGTTGGATGTTGGGTCTAGGCTCATATCTTAGTAATTATTCCCTTAATTTTAAAAAGAAATAATTACTGTTTTTTTACATCATCAATGACATGTGACAGCTTTTAACTGGCAGCTTTTAGTCAACGTGACACATGACAATTTGCGATTGGTCTTTTTTTTTTTTTTACACATGGTATCATCCGATTTATTGCAGAATTTTTGCCTTCTACAGTTACTCAATAAACTATTAGTCACCCTTGAATTAAAAGTTACTCAAAAATCTATTATTAGTCATCACAAAATGCCAAAAAAATTATCCTATAAAGAGGTCATCTCATAATAATTCTTATGTGAGACGATCTTACATTCTTACTGAAGAATTAATATTCGGTGAGTAATTCTTATATAATTAGGACAATGAGACACCTACCACAAATAGGGCCACACTTTAGAGCCTATGGTGTTCATGATAATAATTAGTCAGAATGAAATTATTTTTATAAAAATCATCAAAAATATATGAATTGTTAAAGTAGATATTCATGAATATTAACTGATATTTATAAAAGTAATAAAAACAAAAAAAATTGACCTCATTTAGCGAGATTTTTGATCCATCCGTACCTACCAGTTGCAAAGCTTTATTTTTTTGTATAATCTTCAAATTCAAATGTAATATTTTTTTTTTTCATTGAGATATTAATTTTAGCCCTTACATGCTTTTATTTTATGGTCACAAAATATAATTTAGAACGCTAGGTTTTAGAAATAATTTTTACAGATTGTTTAAAATTTTGATGGAGCCCAAATTGGTTACCAAATCTAATAATGCTTTTTTAAAGAAGCATAGCTCTTTGATGAACAAAAAATCACCTACATTTTATTGAAAAGAGTAGTTTTGCTAAGAAAACAATGAAGGACAATATTATTATAACTATTTTATTGAAACGAGTACTTTTAAAATAGACGGGTTTAATGATAAAAATTAAAATGAATCTATCACTTGGGTTGGTGTACTTTTAGTGTACTTTTTTTGCAGTAAATATAATTTTTTTTTATTGTTGTTAAGCTTTTTTAACGTTAAAAAAGCAAATTTCCTTTGAAACATTATTTAAAAAATCAAATCTCTTAAAATAAAAGATAACTTTGTTTTGCAACCAATTTAAGGCTCTTTTCATAAGTTTTAAAAAATTATACAAATTGTTTTCAAAAACTAAGGTTTTACAAAAAAATACTACACCCGAACTACAGAAAAAGGTGTAAAATATTTTAAGAATGTGAGGATCAAAGATAGCTATTCCTCAAATCTTAAGAATGGTATACGATAATGTCTCATTCTTTTCGTTGTAGGAAGGTAACTTATAACGTTAATTGAGTCTCCTCTTAGTTTATCTTAACCCAAATCAACAAAAGTATCCTTTTTAAAATGGTCAAAAAACAGGAAAACGTTATACAAATTAAAGAAAGTTTATTCAACAGTAACATATTTATTTGACTTTAATTGAGATGAATCCCTAGTACCTGTATATTTGACTGGACGTACTAGAGGGATGAATTTCATTCGTCGTCTTTTCCTTTTTTCCAAAATCATGGACTTACTGTCAATGAAAATAATTATTTGTGATGCAGGTTTTTAATTCCTGATCTCAATAAAATGCAGTTCAACTCCTCAAGTTAAAATTAGAGGAAGTGGGTGCCGGCCAGCATAATAGTAAACTACTTAATGATTGTTACCAAGAATCTGAATTCGAATTTCACTTACGTAAATCTTTGCACCACTCATTCCCCAAAAAAAGAGAGAGAGAGAGAGCGAGGGAGAGAGTTGAAGATAAAATGATGAGAAATTATAATCCTTAAAACGAGGCCTGAAAAATCCTCATACGCTGAGGAGAGTGCGATATCGAGACACTGGCTAATACTGAGTTTCCACTGGATCGACTAATACAGATGATAATCAAATTAAACACCTGATACAATACATAAGAACATGTTCATGCAGTTCTCCCTAGCATGGCTTGATATCTCTTGAACGACTCTAGCTTTTCAAGTCGCATATGCTTCTTAAACCTTCTAATGAACAAATCAGCAACGTTGTCGATCTCATCTTCGAGTTTGAAATCTCTTCCATCCTGCTTCTTTGAGTTCTTCACTATGTCGATGACTGACCCTCCCTGGTCATCAATGTCGTCCTGCTCATCGAACAGGGAATGAGTAAAATCTGGATACTTGTCATCATCTTCATAATTATAATACCCTACTTGGAGCGGGGGGTATTGGCTCGTGTAGTAGTCGAGTTGAGAATCGCTCGATCCAGCACCACCTCCAGCATTGTAGAGTACGATGGCCTTACTCTCATCCTCCACAATGGAGGCTGTATCGACCTCGTGATCGCCCTTTTTGTCCAGCAAGGTTTGGATCTTGTTAGAAATGGAACCAAGGGAGAACTTCTTGCTCTTCAACAATGAGAAAACCAAAAGGCGGACTCTAACTCCATCTGCCTTGCTCTTCACCCCCATTATCTTCGATTTCACTATGGAACTCAGCACTGCGATCATGTTCTTCACCACAAGCGAAGCTTTATTTTTCATTTTTTTTTGACAAAATTATCACTAAAACTTGAACTGGAAGCAGTTTGTTGTTTTCAGAGGACGAACGATTTTGGACAGAAGATAGTGAATGCCATTGATTGCAAGAATTTCGCTCTCAAATGGGCGGCTATATAGGAAATAAAACATGCAACTTTGCACGATAGCCTATGTATATATTATGGCTAGACGAGAAAAGGATAGTGCATTGAATATGGTGGTACGCTACTTTTGCTTTATTTCTTTTTTAGCTTTAGCTGCACAGGTGCATTCTAAAACGAAATAAAGACGTTAAAGGCAGAGGTAAAGGCATAAAGCTAGGAGCCAAGAAAAAGAAGGCACGCGATGTTAGCTTTATAAAGGTGTGAAGAAATTAAAGTGCAGTTGTTCGAACATACTTTCCACGTTCCTGCAGCTGAAGTGCTTGCTATCTACTAGGTTACTTGTTTTAGCTTCCTAGAAGTACGAGCATATTGATGATCTGATTAAGTAATCTCTGTGGCATGTTTCTGGGAAAGTCATTAAGGTATAGAAAAGTTCAACTGAGAGAAAAAGGCACCCATTTGTATAGGAACAATTTTCCGCATAGCAAAGGAACTGTGATGTTGTCCATTAAAAAGGAATCTCATAGTTCAAGAAACGTAAGGGTCCCTTCTTTTTGTCGGTAAATCTCATTTCACCAAAGTAAATTAACTTTAACTTACTTCAACTTACTTCTACCAACTCTAACAAACAAAATTCAACTTTAACCAACTTCAACCAATTCAACTCACTTCAACTTACTTCAACCTATCTCCTTAAATTTTCACAATTTATAAATTATCATGTGAAAATCAATTATGTTTTCAACTAAAAAAATACCCTGAAATAATTTTTTTATGTTGGTGTATTGAAGTAGTGATTTATAAAATATTATGTAAAAATTATACATCTAAAAACTTCCTCAATAGATACATTAAAAAATATAAATAATTTTTATGATGCAAAAAGTCATAAATAATTTAAAAGTTGTTAACAAATTAACATTTACAACAACACTCATTAAATTATTCCCCACTTTTTACATTAACCAACTTCCACCTATCATACCAAAAAAAATATACCGACTTCTTTCAACTTCAACCCCTTTAACCACCCCCCTTCTACCCATTTCAACAAAAAATGCCAATTTCAACCTACTTTTACCAATATCAACCAACTTTATCATTTACCAACCCCTATTTTCCAACAAAAAAAATAGACTGTAAGAGTATTTGCAATGCATGCAAGTTTCAAAATTTGGAACTCCAATCTCGGCATATCATCCTAAGTTCCAATTTTTGGAACTCATATTGGTGATCACTTCTGCATACTGGGCCTACTTAGATCACCAAATAAAATTTTTCCAATAATGTTCACTACTACATTTTTAATTACTTTTATTCTTTATTTTGTGTTATTATTTATGTTTAATAAGTTGAAAAAAATAATTTATATATTTTCCGGACATAAATAAATATTTTACAATAGGAAATTTATTTAAAAATATCACACAATATTATAGTAATTCTTATTTACAAAAAATGTAACCTAATGTGAAAATTGGATATATTAAAATCCCAAATCTTGGCCCAAAAAATTGCCAAGCCAACAGTGCTAAGGTTTAGCCCAAAAAAGAGTCCATCAAGCCAATCCAACATATGATACAGGCGCAGGTCCAATCCTCCCATTTTTTTTAATTGCAAAATTTGAACACATCATTTCATTTATTAGACGTGTCAAAACATTATTCTCGCTTTAAAGAATACGAAAAAAAAAAGAAAAGGTGTGACGGAATGTTGATGCCTTCCGCCACACATGCCATTCAACTCGGCATGTTTGTTGTGTCTGAGCGAGTGAAACGAGAACCCCACATCCTGGAATGCGGTTCAAGTGATGCTGGTGCTCTAATAGCACCCCCACTCATAGTTCCATTTTTCAGAACTCAAGCCTCTTATATCAGCAAAAGTTTTAATTTTTTGGAACTTATATGTTATCATTTCTCTAACAAATGAAACTCCAACCATGATTACCAAATAAAAAACTTGTCGTGGAGCCTACCACTAAACATATTTAATTACTTTTCCACTTTATTTTGCTTTGTTATTTATGTTTATAACTTATCTTTTTTTATTTTCGAAAGATTGAATAATACTATGACAAAAATAATTAAATTGAATTTAAAAAATGTTTCCATCAAACCTTGCTCATAGTGTGGCCAAACATGAGATCCATTAAAAGTTAAAATAAAAAAAAATTAAATAGGGATGAGATAAAATAGCAAATTACATTAAAAAATATGACCAAGGATTGTACCCATCTTCTCTCTCCCCATTTGAAAATTGTATCTTGCACACGTATGTACCTTGCTAGGCAGATACGGTGCGCGTATGCCTACCCAAGAAAGTTACGTGTGCGTGCTGCCCTACCCCCTCTTGCTCTTAATTAATTTATCAAAAAAAAGTCATTTTCCAAAATTTGTAGAGATCCACCTTTCCTCACTCCTCTGCTTTTGCAAGCCCTCACAATGTTCAAAACCCTTTTCCTTGCAATTTTCTTCTTCTTCCATCTCTCATTTGCTTCAATATAATCATTTTCAGTTCTTAATCTGCTTTAGCTCAATCTTCGGTTATCTCCTCTGTTTTTGCAAGTTTGCCTACAAGTTTTCCATTTTTGTCTTCCCTAGGGTTTCAATTTAACTTATTATTCTCTTCAGTTAAGGTTATTTTCACTTGTTCTCAGCTGATCTATCATCATTCAACTTCTTAATGCATTTTTTGTTAATTTTTTGAATTGTTTTGTTGTAATTTCAGGTCTTTCAATGATTATATGTTGCTCCAGAAGAATTCGCAGAGAATGTTGCAAATAAGTAAGTTTTGTTCCTAATTTTTGGTGTGCAATGATTATTAGGTTTGTTTCTAGATGTGTATATTCTGTTTGGTTTTATTTGGTTTCTAATTTATTTGGTGCTCTGTTTTGGTTTTAGGGTTTGTGCTTTGTGTTTCTACCTTTCTATTTGTGTGTTGTGTTTCTACCTCTCTATTTGGTTTTTGTTTTCCAATTGTGGATCATTGCATTTTTTTCATTTTCATCATCATTTTTATGCCTTCTATTTTTATGTGATGATTAGTCATCTTGTATGGCATAGTTAAGCCTATGAGTGAGTGAGGACATGGTTTTTGCAATTTACAGCATGAGTGGAACTTTTTGAAGCAAAATTACCACTGTTCCAAGAAACGTCTTCACTTTCAAAGATAATGTTCTAAAACTAAATCCCCTGAAAACTCAAAGAAACTTTCTAAGCCTATGAGTGTCTAAGAGCAGGATTGTGGTAGAAATTAATCTTCTGAAAACTTAAAATTCACCCTAGCACAATTCACAATATTCTGGCAAGATGTACATTGAATTGTTGTTGTATATATTTGCTGCATTTTTTGACCAATGGCTTCAGGCATTTTTGGACCAACGACTTCAGGTTGATGCGTTTCTGGTTCTCTCTAGTTAGGAAACCCCTAAGCTTAAGAAGCATTTACTGCAATCAAGTATCATGTATTGACTATTGAGGTTCAAGTTCAAGGTTGCCCCACTCCACTGCACTTGAATGCTTAAGCACATCCTTGTAAGCTGATAAGCTCCTCCATAAGAAACAAAATTAAGATCCCTTGAACAATTACATCAACCTTCAAATAAGGGTTTAGCCTTCTATTAAAGGATTTTGGGGCATCCTATCTTAAAACCAGTCAACGGAACAATAAAACATTTTCTTTATGTACAAAGTCATAGCTAAACTTGTATGCTTTGAGGCCAAGGTTTCTCCAAAGTTAAACCACAAGCAATGAACTCACTAATCATCTCTTTGGAAACCATAAGAGCTCAAATGTGCTCGGTGCCACAACATATGATCAAATGTAGTGACAAGTGGTGACCCAATGGGCTGGCACCCAAAGAAACATTAAAAGTTACCTCATAAGTAAAACAGGAAAGATAGATCAAGGGCTAAAAAATAAGGTAGGCCGGGATAATAACATCTTTTCTCCTCATTTCTATGTGATTATAAGATAGACATGCTCGTGGACTATGGTAACTTATTCATCAAATTATTTTTTTCCCTGGTTTGTGGCATTCTTGCATACAAGAAAACCATTTCAAAGTTTATTGCTCCTTTTCTTTGTTGTATTGAACATTTGATGTATTGGTGTGGATGTTTTCCCCTTTTGTAGCGAACCTTTTAATGATTCCTCTAAAAATAAGACTAAAATTGACTTTTAATTGAATTGCTTTTTAATTTTTGTCATCGATAATAGTGATACAAGGAAGAAGCAGATCAAACATATGGCATGCAAGAGATCCAAAAGGAAACGCTCACAAGGAGATGATATTGGTGCGCATGCATACCAATGTGTCAAAATTACAGTCACAAGACTTTATATATTACTATGCTTCATATATTTCAGTGATAAATTTCTAATTTTGAAATTGGGAAAAATCAGTGGAGGAGCAAAAACAGGAAGCTGATAGTGATAATGCATATATTGATGCAGATGATATGGCACAGATATGTTTTCTAATAAATTAAGATTGTATTGAATATTTATATGTGTGACAAAAAGGCATTTTTTTATTTTTTTAATTGTACAGGGTGACTTCGAGCAGCAACCAAAAGATCATCAAGCTATGCAATTAGATCCTACCAAACTAAGGACAAGAATGTCTCCTTTTAGATTATGTAGCTTTCTTTCTAGTATATTGGATGAACATAAAAGAGATATAATTGAGCTTGGATTTTGATATTTGTTGACTTTGAGAATTGATAAAATCCCCTCAAGGCTAGCTAGATGGCCTGATGAAAACTTTGATACTTGCAGGCGATCACTAAGTTAGCTGGTGATGATGAGTTGAGGATTATAGGGGAAGACATGTATTTGACAATGGGGTTTTCGAGGGGATGTAAAACCTGTCGAAGAAGCAAAGAAGAATGACAAGGGAGATTATAAGTAAGTGCTTGATGAGTGGAAGGATCAATGGGGAGGTTGATTGCCTAAAGCATGTCAAGTTCTCTCACGGATGAGGGATCAAAGGTAAGGGGGTGATCTTTTTTAGACAAACTTTGTTGTGTATGTTGTTTCTACTCTTGTCAAGGGAGAACAAACTATGAAGGTTAATCATATTGTGCTCAAAAGTTTAGTGAATGTTTAAAAGGTTAAGGATCTCAATTGGTGTGAATTTATGTTGGATAGCTTGATGTCTCGTGTGGGGAAGTGGAAGAGGCGACTGAAAAGTTCATATAGAGGCCATATTTTATTCTTGATGGTAATGTTTTAACTTATATATTTATTGAATTAGTATTATTTTTATTCTTATGTTTATTGAAGTTTATGCATCAATGAATTCTATTTTACTTGTCATGTTTTATTATATGTTACATGGATGGTGTCTTGTGTAAGAAAAGAAAGATTGGTAGAGAATTTCCTATTGTATCAAACAGGACTACCAAAGACCTATGGCCTAAAATGAATTTTAAGTTGGAGAATTATCGAGGATTAGATAAGGGGATTGAAGATGACATAATTAAGGCACGTGAGACACCAACTCTATGCATTCAAGAAGAAGACGAAGATATTAGGGAAAAAAAGGTTCTAATTATACTTTAAGTTTTTTCAGTGAACCTTTTTGCTCCGTTAGTGCACCTTTTGTCAATTCCAGTGCATCTTTTATCTTCTTCAATGTCTGTCTACTACTTTAGTTTGATATCGTCTGTGATTCTTGTTGCCTATCTTTTGCTTTTGTGATAGGATAGTGCTGGGGGTAACCATTGTGTTGTTTAATGTATTGGTTGGATTTAGAACTACCAACCTCATGAGCGCTTGTTGATTGTCTTATTTGTTATAGATGCTTTGATGGTCAACTGAATATGTCAAGTTTAGTAAATTAAGCATATCATGTTCCTTGATTGGTTGTGTCACTCTATCTCAATTTTAGTATCATATAAGCCACCTTCTATCTTGTTGCTTTCATGACTTCAATTTTTGAATTGGAATTTGGGGAGTATAAACTCCTGGCTTGCCTTTTCACCTTTTGTCTTTCCTCTTCCTTGCCTTCCATACATTCTTCCATACTTCTTTAAGCTTCTAGCAGTGATTTTCATTTCTAACCAAGCTTGACATAACGGGAGCTTGAAGATATGAAACATCCATTATAGCACGTACACTATGGAGTTTAAGGCGAAAGGTGCATGGTACAGGGGGTAATCTGACCAAAGTAATAGACCTTTATCTCCAAAGGTGAATTGTTTTCAATTTGTATATTGCGAGTTTCCTCATCCTGCCCAGGATGTATACAACCGTTGACTATAGCAAGGCATGATGTTTTTTTGGCTAATTCTAGTCTTTATGCTCTATACAATTTTTGTGGTTGATTTTTGACCTTTATGTTATGTATTCTAGGCCATAATACTAGCTGCATATGTTTTGTCAAGCCAGGATCAAAAGATTTGGTGGTTTAATAAATCTTACTTTAGTGGTATCTATCAAAAGTAAGAGCTTATTACAAAATATGACCTAAAAGTGTTGGGTGCATGAACTGTGACTACAATGTACCCTTTGCTTCATGTAGTGTATCTTTGCTTGGGTGCAGTGTATCTTTCCCTTGCTTGCAGTGTATCCTTTCTTGTCGTCAGTGTATCTTTTCTCCCATATAGTGTATCTTTTGTTTCTTGCATTGTATCTTTTTTTTCATTTTTAGTGTTTTGATGATTTATTTTATCTTTTGAACTAATTGTGATGCATGCATGTGTGCAACAGATTTTAAGATCGTTGAAGAACTTAATTTGCACTCTCTATAGTTGAGGCTATGGATGCTGTGGGTGAGGCACAACAGATGTTCCCAGTAAGCAACCAAATAGACAAAGTTCAAGGTGTTTTATTGGAAATACTAAGTAATTGTTCGAAGCTGAGAACTTTGAGGATACATCTGCTCCATCTCAAATGCATCTCGAAGATGCTCATGGTGGTCATCATGTAAATGCACCTAGTTAAGATGGTGGATTATTTGTAAGTGATCCATCATTTTGGGGTGCATGTGTGGAATTGGCGAAGACTTATGAGAGGACTGGTGGGACTACTTATCCAAGCAGCTTCACACTACCAGGGTTAGGATTTAGTTTTACGCTTTCTTAATCAATACAAACTAAGAGTCCTAAACAAAGTAGAAGTAGGGATGCAGGGGAAAATTATGCTGAATCTGAATCTGGTAGTCAATCTAGACTTGACACTCCTATGGAAAGGAGTCCCCATTTGGACTTGAAGAGCCCAGTTGGAGATTCTGCGGGAGATTGCTTACTGTTGAGGAAAAAGATGCCTGCCCCTCATTTTACGTCTCTTTTTTAATAAGAGACACCGATGTCTTGAAGTGCTTGACTACTACAAAAAAACAAGTCTCTAATTGGGCTTTTCTCCCTTTGGATAAAGTTCATTACGATAGCAAATGTTACGAGCATTATTTTATTTGTATGATTTTTATATTTGTATATTGTTCAAAGTTTTTACTTTTTGTTGTTTTTAATGGGGTTTTTTTTGGGTTGTAGTGGGCTATCATTTGCATATGCGAATTTAACATCGCTAGATCTATAATCGGGACTGTGGGTTATGGTGATTAATTGCATCCTAGTGTTATTGACCTATTTGTTTATTTTTTGGATCCTTCCGAAAAGTTGAAAAATCCTCAATCATCATCGTCAAGGTTCTTTTTTATTGTAATTTTTGTGTAAGTATTATTTTTATAACATTTAGCTTAAATATTTAAATTGCATCTTCTTCTTCTTTCCCTAAACGTCTTTTTGATTTTTGGTGATGTAGACTGAATTATTAGATGGAGGTGTTGAATTTTCTGCTCTAAAGTATAAAAAGTTCAAGAGTGTTTTAGAGAATGAAATTCAAATATTGACTTGCTGGCATGATTTTTCAAACTCAATGCTGGTAAGATTGTATAACAATTTTATTCTATCTTCATACGGATCAGTTATTGTACATGTTGAGAACTTTTTTGTCTCTGAAGTTGGCAACCTACATCTCTCTTTATAAACACTTCTGGTAATCCAAATGAGTGAACTGACAACCTACATCTCTCATTCCATTACTAGATGATTTAGGGATTGGTACCAATATTAACTGCTTATATGTGACATGTTTTGGTGCTTTATTATAGATGCATGATGAAACATATATGTGCTATTAAACTGCATACTTACATTTCTAGCATTCTTGCCCAATAAGGATATGGTATAGGTGAAATAAATGTGTATATGATATATGTTTATATTTATAGCATTTTCTAGTCTTCTTTGCCGAGTGGTCTGTCTTCCATTTGTGATGATGGAAGTTCGAAACAAATTGGAATGTTTGCCCATACCCTGGCTCATTTGCAGATGTATGGATGGGCCCCTATGGACCCAAATGTGTTTAGTGCGAGCCCAGGCACACTTAAAGGTCATTCTGCAGCCATTCCAAGGGCACTTCAGGGCCTGCCATCCATGTGAACACACCTATGCTGGATAAGATACTTGTATGAGAAGAACTTTTTACCACATCCCTTAACTGGGCACACATTTCTTTTATGTAAAATGGTATCTTACTTGGATGCAAAACTCATGATGCAGCCGTTAATGTTACATACAAATTCACCCACTTCTTATTCCTCTACATCCGTGTCAAGAAGTAGAAAAACCCTTCATTGTCGGAGTTCTTGGTTTCTCTTTGTAATTGGAGCCTTCTTTCCTTTGGAAGTCACTTGTCTCTTTATAGCTAGCTTAGACTCTTTAGCTCTCCTTTGAAGAGGGGTGCTTGGCATGCCTTTCAGCTTATCTTCACTAACTAGGTCAAATTGTTTAATAAGTTGCCACTGAGAGGTTATTGGTTCTACTTGATGCTCCTGTGGAGATTCATCATTTAGCGAACCTTCAGATTTAGTACCTATGATCTCTTTTAGTTGAACTTTTAATTTTCTTATTGGCGTCCTCCTAGACTTTGTTTTTACCACTGTTGATCTTCCGTACATTATCATATCTGTCAACTAGTGAATCATTAGAATAACTATTCATTGTTGCTCCCTGTTGAACTTTTGCTTTCTGGGTTAGTTTACCTTCAGGCCTCCAAGATCTAGCACTTCTCCATGATCCTGGCAGAAGTTTATCATCCATTGAATCTCCAAAGATATTCTCTGGAATTTCTTCTTCTTTGCATTTTCGTCTCTTGGTTGGCTTGCTTTGTGTCTTTTATTTTCTAATATTTCTAGGTTCAGGCTTAGGTTTATAATCCATTGAATCTTTAGGATCAATATTTGCATATTCAATGGGCTCAAATTTCAGTTTCCAAATATTGTTTACTTTGTGTGGCCTTCTCACTTTGCAATGCCAATTTATATGCAAAATATTCTTAAAAGGCTCAAACATAGGCCCATCTCCAAACATTTCAAATAGTTCCCCTGCTTCATGTTTAATTTGAGAGTTTTGTCCTCCATTTATCAATGTACATATGTTTATTGATTTGTTTGCAGGCAGATACTCTTTCCAATGTTTCACAATGGATATTACTTTGTTGTGTGCTTCAATTTTTTAGCAAATAAGGTGGAGATTATCCATTCCATTAGTCATGACAATGTGAAAAATAATGCTATTCTTGTCCGTGTTAGCCTCTTGGTAATTTTTTATCTTACCTTTTTCCTGCTTTGGTATTCTAATCCTCCAATATTTAAACTTACCTGTTATAAATGTGTATTATTTTTTTTCTAGGTTTGGTGCTTTTCAAAGTATTTTCCAGATAAAATCTGCAAATTAAGAAGAGGTAAAACCATTTTTGTCGGGAGTTTGTCATTGGAGCAACTAAAACTACCTTGGATGTAAGTCTCAAGAGAAGCTTATCCTGACTCAGGGGTGCATGCGACACAATACTTGAAGATGTACATAGGAGATGTTAAGAAATGAAACATTGGGTTTAAGAAGTTCAATGTCAGTTCATTTTATTTTTCATGTTATAATTAAGTGAATTCTATCATCAAAACTTTGATAAGTTTTTTGTGTATCTTTGCTGCTCTCAATAGTCACCCTTCTTGAAGAAGCTAAGGGTGAAATATTGCTATAACATTATAACTAGTCAGGAAAATATAATTGATTATCAGATTGTTGATAACGTTAAAGCTTATCATAATAGCATTAGGAAAGTGGAGACTGGTGGTTCTCAGTTACAAAAGCTAAATGAAGTTTCTCGCATTACAAGGCAAAGTCAAAGGTAAAAGACAAGGCTTAATGTTAATGCACTATTTTTTTTGTTAGAACAATTGTGAATAGGTTGTGAAATAGTTGTGCACAAAGTAGCTACCTCCTGTGCTTTGGGGTTATGCAAAAGATATAGTCACAACCTCCAATTCCACATAAATAGTTGTGTAAATAGCTATTGACATTTGGTTGTCAAAGTTAGAGTGCATTGGAGTAAAGGTACATTACAAGTTAGTAAAGTTTCCATGCAAAAGATAAATTGGTCATTATAATATGACTACCCTATCAAACGAGACCAACTAGCCCATCCTGTCTAGTTACTGAGGGGCACATCCAGATGGATGAAGAGTCTAGTTACATAATATTAGGGGAACACAAGGTATGTGAACTACTTATGATAAGTTTTTAAAGTGCACTCTATGTTGAGGTCATTTTGGGCTAGTTTTTGGAAGAATGGTGCATTTTATGTCATAATTTACACCTTTTTTTTCTCATTTTACCTCAGGTATGGTTCTTTTCTATTTTTACAGTTTATAGACCAATTTACCCCAAAAAAATGAGTGTATTTTGATTCCCTATGGATACCCCCAAGTTACTATGCTCGTGAAAGGAAAGATGAACAGAAGAATGTCAAGCCAGAGCTAGCCACGAACCCTTCGTGGTGGTACCGACGGTTCATTGTGACCGCTTTCTTCCCGAGGATTTTTGTTTTCTTGCGACTGTTCAACTTTGGGCCAGTTTTAGTGTCATTATTTCTCGTGGCTATTCGACTTCATAACGATTTCACTATAAAAAGGGCTATTCTCAGCCTCATTTCCACACATCCCATCCATTCCGTTTCCTTTCTTCAATTTTATCAATTAGATTAGGATCTTAGAAAGAGAAAGAGAATTGAAGTCAAGAGTTGTAAGAATTTTATGCTGGGTTTACAATCAATGGATTCAAGTGCATTAATGGGATGAGCATCTCTTTTCTGTCATCATCTCTTCTCTTTTCTCATGATCTTTGAATTTATGTTTTGTAATTTTGATTATGACTTTGTTTTAATTTTGGATTTATGCAAATATCAGTAATGTTCTTGAGTTGCTGTTCATCTCTTTAAGTATTTTGGAATTGTTGGATTGTTTTAGTGGATCCTAGATGTTTATTATCTTATGAGAAATTTGATCACTTTCTTCTATGTTTTGGGTGTTGGATGAAGGACTGAAAGGTGAAATTCAATACTTGAACAGTAGGATTTGACTTTATTGTATGGAGTCTTGAGAGAGCGCACCAATTAAGAAACCACAAATATGATAATTGCATTCTTAATGAATCTAAACAAATCAAGAGGCCTTGAGAAATGGTAATTGGTTAGATTTAGGCATTTTACTTCAACTTGAAAGAAGGTTGTGATATTTCGATTATCGGTTTTAAAACAATCTATTAAGGAAGAAATGCTTGATTTATACATAAAACGAGAGATTGTTAGTTTTGTACAATTCCTTGATTATTTATCCATTAGATTAGATAGTAAATTAGTTTAATTTCAATGTTATGTTTTGATTCGCTTAGTCTATCTTGACAGAATATAACCCAACAGCTTGGCCAAGTCTCTGTGAGATCGACCTTGATTTGATACAGTGCCACTGTGCACTTACGACCCTATCAAGTTTCTGGTGTCATTGCTGGGGACTAGTGTCGAATATTGGGTTTTTCTTAATAGGTTTGACTAAGCATTTTGTTTTTCTTTAGGGAAAAAAAGAAACTGCAAAAAAAATTGAAAATTTAAAAAGATAAAAAATTTTAAGGAAAAATGATGGCAATTTTCCATTCCCCAAAATTCAAGCATGAATTAGGTATTTTAAGCATTTGAATGTATTTCTTACTTAGTGTGGTTATTGTGTTGGTAACTGTGAAACTTTGGACATTGTAGCTGAGGCTATAAATAGTAAAATACGTGCTGTTTTATGGTATTGGAGTTTTCTTGATAAAAGTGTTGATGAAGCGTGGTATTTGCTTGAGTGGATTGCTTGGGATTCTTTTGAATTTGAGAAGGCTAGTCATATTTCTAGATGTTCATTTCTTGATCATTGTGCTTTCTATGCTAGATCTTGTTATGCCCTTTTTGGTATAATTTGTGTAATTCTTCTAGCCATAAAACTAATTTGTGTCCTTATTACATATGCTATATTCAAACTGACTTTGCATCACCCTAGGACAATAATGATGTTATAACCTTACCTGATTCATCCTTCCCTTTAGCTCAGTGCACGGGGCTCAGGGTAGGTGAGCCTTTTGGGGGTTGTTACTAGGTTGGATGTTATTGATGCATGTTTTAAGTTGGAAGATATTTTAGATCAGGTCTGATGCCTTGGTTTTAATAATACTGTTCTCCTCGATCCTCTTGATCATTCCCATGTTTCCCCTATTTGTTCATTACCTTCTCCTTTCCTTGATTATATATAGGACACTCCTATTGAAAATCCTATGATTTGTAATGCTAATGTTGTTTTGGGCTACAAGGATAGCATGTTCAATATGCTTATTGGGAATGTTGGAAATTTTATGCCCATAGGTTACTTTAGTGAGTATAATGCCTCCCTTGACCTGTATTGTATATACCTAGTGGATGCACATAGAAAAATCATGTGGAATATTTTCTTTGATTTGTCTTTTGATTTTCCTATTATATTTAGTTTGATGAGGAGAGTCCTAACTTTTGCTAATGTTCTTATTTTCATGCTCTCTCACTGTTATGCTTGCAAATCCCATGCTCTGGCATTCAACAAGCTTCTAAGTGCATTAACGAAGTCTAATGTGGTGAGCAAAGTCTTGAAAATGTAATGGAGTGGCTGAGGCTCCATGTGCCCCGTTTGCAATGAGACCTTAGATTGGGTGCACTTACACCTAACTTGGTGAGATTGTTCTCTTTTGTTTTCCCTTTCCCTTCTCTTACTTTCTTTTCTTTGAATAATAATGCTTTATTTAAGCATGGGGGAAGGGTAGGTTCATGTTTTCCATTTTGGTTATTAGCTGGCATATACGTCAGAGCATATAGTTTTAGGTTTCTTTTTGTTTGCATTAGTTTTTTTCATTTAGTTGCATTTAGATTTGTATATAGCACTGCGTGGAGCGATGGTGAGGATTAGTTTGAGATAACCTCTAGTGATGATTCTTTAGGGAAAATAGCTTTCATAAGCTTAAGTAACTTTAGATGTGTAATCCCTCGTGGTACCAAAATTTTTGAAGGTTTTGTGAATATTTCTTATTTTGAGCCTTGTCTTATTTGAGAACTTTGTTATCCCCTAGAGTATTTAGCACTAATGTTGGTACATGGGAGTCATTTTCTGAGCTTAGTGAGACTTTGATAGATGTCCTGTGAGATTTTGAGCCTTATTTGGACTAACTCATTATATTTAGTCTCATGTTTCTTTCATGTGTGCGACTCTTCCATTTGCATTTACAAAACTTGCCTTTGACTCTTGTTCAAAACCACATTAGAGGTATTTTTTTCTTTGGTTATTTTAGCCACATACCCAAATAACCTACCCTTGTGTTACATATTTATCCCCTTTGCTAGCCCCTTTGAGCTTCTTTCTATCTTTGATGTGAACACTTTATATTAACCCTTGGCCAAACACATGCCAAGTCTATGGAGCATCACTTCATTTTTGTAGTGGGTGGTTTTGGGGGTATTTGAGTTTAAGGTGGTTTTGGTATGTTAGTTTGTTGAGGGGTTGATGTTATTGAGCATTTGGATTTATTCTTCTCTATTTCGGGTTGTAGATGTAGATATAAATTTGGTTGTGAGTTGATAATTCGTGATCTTATGCCTTTCAATAATTAAAAATTTTCGTTTTATTTCTCAAAAAAGACAAAAAGAAACAAAAAGTTATATTGAAAAAAAAAAGTAAAAAAGGAAGATAAAGTCATGTTGCAGGGAAAAAAAAACAAAAAGAAAAAAGAAAAAAACGTGAAATGACTAAGTGATTGGCATTGGACATGCAATGTGTTCCTTTCTTTTTTACTCATTTCCTACATGATTTCATTGGGGTATGTTCATTGAATTGTTAGAGTTTGGAGTTTTAGTGAACTTTATAGTTCCTTGGTGGTTTGTTGGTTGCTCCATAGTTACTTGGCTAAGTAGCTCAACATTACCCTCATGTATTTGTCCACTTCCTTCTAGTGGCATTCCAACCCATATAAAGTCCTCTTGATTGTCTTGTGTACATTGCATTTTAGTGGTGGAGAATTAGAGAGCCTTGTCAAGCATATGATAGATTACATCTTTGGAATGAGTCTTGAGTGAACCTGTGCAACATTTCAAACACATGAGTGGGAGTGATTCATATTTTCCAAAAGTGAGGTTCTACCAGTCCATTGGCTCTATTCAATTCCATGTACTTATATGATGTGCTTTGTGGTCCGTTAGAGGCGATCAAGTTTGATATCGAGCTAGTGTCTTGTATTTTTTCGAATAACTTCTCCTCATCCTAATCTTGAAATGTCTTGAGCACTACTTAGGATTGCCATTGATCGCTATTCTTGCTTGTGATATGCCATGGCTTCCATACTTTGAGCAGGTTATTAACAGTTTTGAGTCCGAGATGCATCTCCTCTTATCGGTTTTTTATATTGTTTGTTTGAGGACAAGCAATGGTTTAAGCATAAGGGAGTTTCATAAGTCCTTAAAATGCACTCTATTTAGAGGTCATTTTGGGCCATTTCTGGGAAGAATTATGCATTTTATGTTATAATTTATACTCCTTTTTC
Organism: Lophocereus schottii; assembly: GCA_002740545.1. Classification (NCBI taxonomy): domain Eukaryota; kingdom Viridiplantae; phylum Streptophyta; class Magnoliopsida; order Caryophyllales; family Cactaceae; genus Lophocereus; species Lophocereus schottii. The sequence continues at coordinate 20,563 of NCQV01063998.1, forward strand.
CTTACTCATTGGTATAGTTCTTTTCTGTGTTTACAGGTTTTTGGACCTTTTTACCCTAAATTTAACCATAAATGAGTATATTTTGACTACCCACGGGCACCGCTAGGTCACTATGCCCGTGGAAGGGAAATTAAAAGAAGCGAAAAATGTCGAGCCAGAGCTGACCATAGACCCTCTGTGGTGGTGCCCATGGTCCGTGGTGTGCTTATTTCACCCAAGACGTTTTGTTTTCTCATGACTGTTCGACTTGAAGTTAGTTTTGATGTCATTATTTCTCATGGCTGTTCGACTTCCTGGTGATTTCGCTATAAAAAGGCTATTGTGAGCCTCATTTCCGCACATCCTATCCATTCTGTTTCTTCTCTTCAATTAGATTAGGATTTTAGAAAGAGAGAGAGAATTGAAGTCAAAGTGTGCAAGGATTCCATGCGAGTTTGCAATCGACAGATTCAAGTGCATTAATTGGCTGAGATCTCTTTTCTCTTCTCTTTTCTTCTCTTTTATCATTATCTTTGAATTTATGTTATGTAATTTTGAGTATGACTTTATTTGGATTTTGGATTTATGCAAATACCAGTTATGTTCTTGATTTCCCATTCAACTCTTTGAGTATTTTCAGATTATTGGATTGTTTTATTGGATCCTAGATGTTTATTGTCTTGTGAGGAATTTGATCACTTTCTTGCTTTTTGTGGGTATTGGATGAACGACTGAAAGGTAAAATTTAATACTTAGAACTATAGAATTTGACTTGATTTGGTGGAGTCTTGAGAGAGCCCACCAATTGAGAAACCACAAATATAATAATCGCATGCTTAATAAATCTAAACAAATCAAGAGCCTCTGAGAAATGGTAATTGGTTAGATTTCGGTATTTCACTTCACCTTGAAAGATGATGGTGATACTTCGATTATCGATTTTAAAACAATCCATTGAGGAAGAAATGCTTCGCTGATACATGAATCGAGAGATTGCTAGTTTTGTACAAATCGTCGATTACTTATCCATTAAATCAGATAGTTAATTAGTTTAATTTCAATATTAAGTATTGATTCGCTTATTCTATCTTGACAGAATATAATCTACTAGCTTGACCAAGTCTCTATGGGATCAACCTTGATTTTCTACAACGCCACCTTGTGCTTGCGGCCTAATCAGCTCAACAACATCTAAGTAAGGAAACAACTACCACAACAACAATGGCATAATTCCAATGTAAATCCTACTAAATAGGGTCTAAGTAAGTCCATACGTACAGAGACTTGCCCATAAGAAAAAATAGAAGTTGTTTCCAAGTAAACAAATTGATGATCACTGATAATTAAGATGATTAGAAACCAATTTCATTGATTCATTTGGTTCATGCATTATACATTACATCCTCTTCACTATACTGCACCAAACAGTGATCATACTATATCATATAGATTTCCTATGTATCAAAATAAAAGAAAAACAAAATACTCTATTATCTAATAGTATATGGCATGGACTGATCATTACCTAGATGCAATCACATTTCCTCTTCCATGCCTTGTTTATTTCTATCACAAGTGCCTCAACATAATCCATATTTCCACAAACCAGCAAAAATTCAACTCTCAGGATCATAACAGAGCTTCATCTTCGAAAGTGAGGCCCTCAATGACCCTTGAACTTCAAATTTCTTAGGTGAAAGCTCCTTCTACTTAGCAAACTGTTCTCTAGCCTAAGCATTCCGATCAATCAAGCTATAAATCATCCCTTTACAGAACTATGGCCTGAAATCCTTAGGTCCCTCCCTTGACAACTCCTCATAGCTCTACAATGCCTCATCCTCAACAATCGTCAAAGCCTTCTCTAGCCTGGAAATCATGGCATCTACTTTACCACATCGGTCCATAAGGAGGGCATTCGCAAGTGAATCCTCAAAATAGAGGGGATTAACTACTAATATATCTTCAAAAACATCTTAATTTTGCTTCTTGGCATGAAAGGTTCACTGCAATTGGTAAACGATTCACTTCCATGATGAAACGGTTCACTACATAGCATAAAAAATTCATTGGAGCCAAATTAATTAAGATGTAAAGTTACCAAGTATCCACCATCACCAAATAAGAATCAATAGTATCATGCACTTCTATAATTTTAAATCAGTAAATAGTTCTAATATGAACCAACTTAATGAGAACTAATATCATTCATGTATATTTTTAATAACAAAATAATAAATTGTGCTCAAAGAAATGGTGGTGTCTTTATGCTATCAAATTTGACATTCATAGTTTCACCAAATTCTTCTAGGTGCACCATCTCTAATAGACTCTATGGTACATGCCACATGCATCAACAAATTTTGCGTCCTTGAATTGTAAAATTTTCTATCTATATTTTTAAAAATGTAGAGTGACCTCATAGTTTATTACCTCAGTAATTGCTACTCCAAAATTAGTATTGGACATGGTGGAATCCTCTAGAGGCCTTGCACCACTTATTACCTTCAAAAACCACAGAAGTTACTCCTTTAATTATAAGTCGAAAATAAAACTTTTCCATTATTTCTTGAATTAAATTACAACAATTTTATTATAGTGATACTTCAGGTGCGGAGATGATAAAGTTGATGTTGGTAGGGCTGAAACTATTTATTTCTTATCTTACAACATTCTTCTTTCTTACCTTCACTTGATTGCTCTTCTTTTTGGTGATGCTTACTTTTCTTTTGTTCTTTTGCCCTTTCTCTCTTAATCCAGTAGAATTCTAGACTATTCCATTTGAGTTTACATTTTTATCATCTGATCCAGAATGGTATATAGGACCTATGTCCACCTCAATAGCTTCTTTAACTTTTTGAAATAATTCTTCACATAAAGCTCTTGTTCTTGCATTTGTGGTTGAAGTGGTGATGAGTGTAGTGAACTTTCGCAGCATTTGTAATCGCCAAATAGATGATGAAGTGCCAGCACACTTGTTGAAATATGTTGTTGGCATCTTCATAGCCCTTGATATTTTTCTTCCATCTATCTAATACTTACTTCTTGGGGACATTTTTAACACAAAAAATATTGACCATCCTTAGGATATGATAGAACAAAATTCCCATATATTTAAATTTTTTGCATGTGCAAGAAGCTTCTTGAGTTCAAAAATTAATGGTGACAACGTGGCAAAACTCATCGACATTATCCCACTACAGTTTATATAGCAAGCATGAATCGGTCACTTGAACCTTGTCCTAGGCACAAGTTGTCCCTTTTTCGTACTCTTCTTGAAAATATGATAAAGTTTGGTAGCGTATACATTTTTATTCAATATACTTACATTTACAAAACATGTTTCTGGCCTTCCGTCCCGAGAGTTATAGTTGTTTCCCTTCTCCTTACTCCTCCATTTAGTAACAACATTAATGAAGCTCCCATAAGATTTGCACAAGTCAGTGGTTACATGAAGTCTTCAAGAGATTGAACAGTTAGTTGATTCAACCCTTCGTGAAGACAAAATTCTCGCACAAAAGTAATCTTTACTGAATACAGGACACCAATGCTCCCTATTCTTGTAAAGCTTTTTCACCCAATCATTCTTAGCACAATTGTATTGTGTAATCGACCTTGAGAATACAAGGAAAAATATGTTTTAATTGATCTTTACCTATTGCAGTTGATCTTTGATGTTTTGCAGTGAATCTTTAATTTATTACAAAACATTTTTTCCACATTATGAAAGCAAAGTTAAATAGTAAAGGAAACAAACCTAGTTTAATGATGATTGAACTCTACTTCAGTATCGCAATGTATGAGAATTTTGTTGAATTTGTTAACAAATCGATGTTGGCTTCTCAACATTCTGATGTAAATTTCAGAATTCTTAAAACTATGTCATATACACAATATATGCTTTACTTGTGGAAAGACTATTCTAATGGCAGTTGCAATTGGAAATGCTTGGTCTGTCATTAATGTCCTTGCATGCTTCCCACCGCTTGACGCCAAGAAAATCCAAAAAAGCCATATGAATGATTCTATTCTTTCATTCAAAATAAATCCACATCAAAGCATTACATTCTTGTCATGATGATTCATGCCAAAAAACAGTGCACATATCATGTTGTATTTATTGCTCCTTTAAGTGGTATCAAAGATAACCACATTTCGAAAGAGATCATAATTACTGTTCATTATGCTATCTCTCTAAAAAAATGCTAGTGATACTCGCTCCTTCATCAAATTCAAAAGCAAAGTAAAAGTTTGGATCTTCAATTTTCCTTTGATTCAACTTTCCTATTAAAGTGTTACTATTAGTGTTGTCTAAATTCTTCTTTTTATAAGCGGCAAGAGCATTATACACATCCTTGTTTGTGAACCTTAGGGCTAATGAACCGCCTACCTCTTTCTTCAACATTCTCATAGCATCGGACACTTTGATTCTACATAATTGTATAAGTTTTAAGTAGTTCTAATGGTTCCTCTATGATTGTTCATCGAGATTTCAAAAGATGATGTTTGCCGAGATCACAAAATGGATGGTTATGAACCTTATCATACCTTGTAATAATCCATACACCATGTCTATCTTTGCAACCAACTCAAGTTACTCTTTTGTTGTATGACCTTTCGTTAATATGTTCTTAATTTTTATTAGCGGCATTTCTCTTTTTACCTTGCTTTGAACAACAATATCTCTTTGTTGTTATGTCACTTTGATAAGCTTAAGTCCTTTTGTGAATCCCTATGAATGCTGAACCTTGCTCTTAGACCATAAGTATTATATAAATCATATTCTTCTTGCTTAGATTTGGCACTTTGTCCAATCAACTCAAGTTCACCATTCTCCATATATTCTTGTTCAATGGGTTCTTGATGCTGAGGAACTACAATTTAGGTTGTCAATAATGTTAGAAATTATTATATTTATTAATGTATCCGGAGGGACACATAGTAGCTCCAACAGAGAAAATTGCTAAAGCAATGCGCCAAAGATTCATTGCGATCAAGAAAAGGTTCATTACATATAATAAAAGATTCATTGGACAAAATTATCATGCAAACTCACCAAAAATCCAACATCATCTAATAGAATCAATAATAGCATCCAAATTTTTAATTTGCAATAGAGCAAAGGTTTACTAGCTACAGGACATTCTATTAAATTTTCAAAGTATAAATCATAGGTACCTATCACTTCTTCTAGTACTAGTACCTGAGGAGCGTATTCTTATTCATTGGGCTCCTAATTTTGGGGAACTGCAATATAACAATAATGTCAATAATTATTATATTCATTTTACTTATATTTATCATATGAATGAGACAATTTGAGACTGTTATGAGTTCATAATTTTTGGTGTATCTTTTCAACAATGCAATGTAACCTTTGTACATAGCAATGAACATTTTGACTAAATTAGTGTATCCTTTTCATCAGCTTATGGTGTTAAAATCCTGTCTTCAGGGAAATTTATCGAACATGTTATTTGTAATGATTTTCTAATTTAAATGTTTGCACTAATTTAAACGTTTGCACTAAGTATATCACAATTGTTCTTTGAGGAATCTTATCAATCATACATACTTGTAGTATCAACTCTTAGCAACTCTAACTCTTCAATGAGCAATTTTTCTACTTCAGCTACAATATGTTCCTCAAAATCCATTAATTTAAGTACATATTCTTACTAGGCAAGCATTCCTTCTATTTTTCAGGATATATTTTGTTGAATGATCTCTGTATCTAGTATTTTCTGCTGCTAGTTTTCCTCAAAAGTTTGTTGCGCATGCTACAAGTTTGGGGAATGTAAAATTTGAAGGTTAAGTATGTCTCATGATGCCAAAGTAAACTAGTGGGCTACTCAAATCCAAATAAAGTAAGTCGAATAACAAGATGAGCCCAACTATAGAGTGCCTCTTTAGATAGGTGTATATATACGCATCATGCATAGGTATGTACATTAGACAAATTGCTCCTCATTCATTCCCTCTCTCATCAAACCTCGCTAAATGCTGGGAAAGTCTCCCCTCAAACCTATTACTTATCCTTCCAATCAGAATCTCTCATCATAATCCTTTTCTTCCCCCAGCCCTCAAACTCTCCCTCATCCCTCTTATGGCAGATCAACCACCCACCACCATAACCAGTGATATAACCACCCCTATAACCAATCACACAGTGAGGCCCTTTCATCTTTTTTACTAACCATGGGAGCGAAACGAGGTAGATGCATTAGCCAGCTCATGTTGAACACTCAATTTTCAGGGGTTGAATAAGACAAAAAGGGGAACGCAAGTTGGACCGTGAAGGCAATCCAACATACGTTCCGTGGAATAGGAAATGGGCGTGTAATGGAGCATGAGCCAGAGGTGTAGAACACATGTTGCCCCGCTACAAATTCTCTAAGATACGGGATAACTAATATGTGTAGACACACAAAGGTCTCTCATTTTTCATTACAAAAATCGAGAATGATATGTTAAATCCATATGTAAGTGTGAGTTCATACGCAACAAAATTGATAACTAGAAATCACGTGGTTTCTAGCTATCGTATAATCATGGCTCAATCCAAGTTTGAAAGTCTCATAGTTTTCGGGTAGGTCCAAAATTTGTTTCGAGTTGGTTTGCATGTAAATGTGAACTGTACCTAAATTGTAGTTGAATACACCTCATGAAATTGTTCCCTGATAAGAATCTTATTATTTCTAGGAAACGTTTCTTTAACAAATAAAGATTAAGATTAAGACATCTATTCCTACCTCTATCAAGCTTATTTGACCAGCATACATAAATAGTGTGCTACCCCTAGGTCAAAGGACGAATGGAGAAACTAGAGGGTGACAACAAACTAGATTAGAGAAAGATGAGTGACTGAGCTCTAATCTTTCAAAATCCTTACTCTAGCATGACTGTTGTTACAACAGGCTCGATAGTTGATGAGATGATAAACCTAAGGAAATTGATTCACTAACCTGCTTGCCTCTCTTTCCTCTTTATTTGCATGATTTTATCTAATTTTTCTTTATTTAACAACGTAATGTAATTTAATTAACTAAATCAAATCCCCACTCGATGTATCCAATTTTATTAACTTTATGACCAATTAAATTCTTTGCATTTATACGTATTCGTTCCTTGCAAACTTACTCGTTTGGATAGGGAAAGCAAATATTTTTCTAATTTGATTAATAGAGCTAGTAAGTGATGATGGATGATGTCATAATGGACACTATCTTGGTATAATGCCTTCATCCATGATTCTGGATTTCTTTGGTTTAGATTAAAGAGATTCAAAAGGCCTCATGCTAAGGATCCTTCTGGGACCTTCAAAAGCCTTCTCTAACTAGTCCTATGTCCCTTCAATTGTCCCTCTTGTTAAAAAATTGATAAGAGAAGTTGCTTGATGTTTTCAGTTTTATTTTTTTAGGTTCAAATAAAAGTAACTAGCAACTATAGACATGAACCATGCATTTTCTAGGCCCGGATACTGGGCCTGTAGCTTCTAGGCTTAGTAACCCCATAGTTCAAGATCCTGTCTTGGTTGATACAAGGTCAAGTGGTATTTCAGGCCAGAAAATTATAACATTGTTGTTGGGATCCAATCTAATTCTTACATAAAGCTTGGAGTAATAATAGAAGAAATTTTACCAAATGCACCAAAGGAACAACCATTCATGGGGAATTAGGGCCCATGTCGAACTGTAGGACTTACAGTGCGACTCTGAGAAGCAACTTACTTAGATTGTGAGCTTACTAAATGAAACTAGAATAATGTATGTCGTACTTTCAAACCATTATTGCATATAGAGGCTACTGAATAGGTAATTAATAGGGCCTTTAGAAGGAACCCCTATCTTGTTGTCTAGAGAAAATAGTTATTTCTCAGTGGGTTACCTCGATTTCTAACTAGGCTGGTTATTATTATTCACACTTACCACATGATTCGGGTATATTAAAGCTCCAAGAGGCATTGAGCCAAAGCCTAATAAAAGCCTAAGAAAAAGATTAACGAGGCTAAATCAATAGCCAAGATTGAGCAATTTGAGCCCAAACATAAGTTCAATCGATTAGATGCCTTGATGTCATTTCTATGTGCATGGCTTGTGAAGGGAAGAAAGATCTAGCCAAGTTTTTCTAAAATTATTAGAAACCGATAAAGATCTTTGAGTTTGAATAAGCTATGAATTAAACTACATCTAAAAAGATATGGAAACTTAATTAAATCCCTCTAAGAGAACCATTTGAATACCTTATATAAATAAGCTATCACTAAGATCAAAGGTAGGTCAATTGGACTGTCATAAACTACATTGTTCTTACTGTACTCCAAAATTTTCCCTGATATGAGGATTAGAGGCTCTAAAAGAGGATAAGCCACCCCTCTTTGAGTGTTCTTTGTAGGTAATCCTTTGATGATTGCATAACATCCTCAAGGTTTGTAAAGTTGCTTAGAAACTCTATATTGTACTAAAACATTGTGCTCCATCTTTGAGGACCTATCATTGACCACGATGCCATCCAAGGATGGTGATGAGGGAAAGAGCACTGCTCCTTCTAAGAACTAGGATCCTAAAATAAGGACTCCAATGCTAAGAGTTGTGGAAAAGAAGACTTTATCGTGGAGGATGCCTCAAACTAAGACAATACAACTCTAACCGAAGGACATTTGTCTAGCTGGTGCACTCATGCTCAAGAGTGAAAGGCAGTACCCCAAAGATGGTGGAGGAGTTAATCACATTAAAAGTCAATAAATCTATATCCCCATGATGAAAAAAAAAATTAGATGTCTTCTTGGCTTGTTAAAGGATGACAAGAAAAGTCGCGGCTACGAGACTGAGTGTGAAAGACTAGGTAGGGACTAACACAACTTAAAAAGAGCTTTTTGCTGATGACTTAGAGGAAAAGGGACTTGAAAATAGATTTCATAGGTGTTGGAGGAATAAAAATGAAGACTTAAGAGAGAACTTGAAGCACAATAAGGTTGTGCAGGAGAAATCTTTACGGAAGAGGCCTGTTTAAGATAGGTAGCACTGGTAAGAAGACTATGAAGAATTCACAGCAGTAATGTTCTAGCTCTGTCAAAGTTGTGTCGTCTTAGCAGTGTTTAAAAAAAATGCAAGCAACACCCTAATTCAAGATGGACCACTAAAGGGCAATCCCCAATGTAAGATGCCTTCTATATTGAGATTTAGCAGGTCGATTTCTCAGATGAGATCCTAGTGCTAAAAATGGGTAGTTTGATGTGAGTAATGACCTTAAAGAGCACCTTGATGCTTATTTAAGTAAAATGTATTTGCAACCATCTCCTCTAGAAGATATGATATCCTGATACTCCCGCTCAACCCTAAAGGAGCAATATAAGCATGGTTTAACATGTTCCCAAGATCAATCAAATCTTGAGATGATAGTTGTACCATCTTTAGAAGCCACTTTTTTTTGGGGAGAGGGAAATGGTTTCGTATTTTATAAAACTTTGATGACGAAATTTAAGACCCAACTTGTGCACTTGGATGCTCGATAGAAAATAAAAACAAAGACCATTGAATTGGACTTTAGATAGACATCAATCAAATCTAACCCAGAACATAATTAGGTTCCCAACCACCTCGCCTTACATGTTCACTACAAGTTTTATAGATAATCTCAGGGTTGAGTTAACCGGATAATTTATTCAATTTGAAATAGGTGGACAAGAATTATTCCATTTATTTTGAATTTGCATAACGCCCAAATTGAATCCCCTCCTATGTGATTCAATCCCTACATTATCCCATTACTATTATAAATAGGGGTTACCCCTTTGGGTTAGTGGAAAGGGAAAAACAAAAGAAGGAAATAAGGGAAAAAGAATGAAGAAAGAGTGTTGTCATTAGGAAAGAGGGCAAAGCCACAAGAGAATGAGAGGCAGAAAACAGAGAAAGAATGTTAGTGTACTCAAACCAAAAACCAAACTAAATTTTCTTTTAGTTAGCCTTCGAGCCAATATCAGGCTGGTCTTATAGGGGGCCACCAACCTTCATCCCCTCTTTCTTGTTTTGCTTTTGTATATTCTCATTTAATTTTTAAGTTTGCAAAGTTGTAATTTTAATTTGGCCAGCATCCTCCGCCGCTGTATTTTTCCTTTTTTTAATTGTTCTCTAGTTCATATTTGGCATGAAATATGAATGTTATTTGTATTTATTTTAATTTTTTCTACTCATTAATAAGCTGCTAGTTTATTCGTATAACTTTTTAATTTTTCGATTTGATTAGTGGATATCATCTGTGATGATGGGCACTGATAAGGTGCATCACATCCTTATATCAGATCTTCGGCATAAATCTAGACCTTTGGTTCATGCCAATGGAGTCATGCCAATGGAGTCAGATGGTCCCCTATACCAGGGATTATTCAGTGATCATTAAAAAAGCTTTTCCTATCAAGCTGCATCCTTTGATTTAAAGGTTTGATAAGGAAGTGATTTATTTTTATACGTGTTCCACAAACTCATTGGCAACTCTACTTTACTACTTAGGGTTGAAAATTTTTAAAAAAAACAAAAACATCTTTGGGTATAGGAAAAGGCGCAAGTAAATAGGAGCCTTGCTTTAAGGTTCAAACCAGAGCCTATTTGTGCTCTCTACCTAAGAAAGCAATTGGGTTCCTTACCTGAAGTGTGAACAGTTCAAGCCTCTACCCCAAATAACAAATGTTGTTCGAGCGAGGGGCCAAATGGGTTCTTGTTTCAATTGGC
>NCQV01064011.1:12364-25391 GCA_002740545.1 Lophocereus schottii
GTTTGGTTTGGTTTGGTTTTGTCAAGAATTTGTACTTACAATAAATACTTCTCCTGAACGAGGGCTTCTCGTCCCCCCTTTTCTTCTTATCTTTTTTGTTTTTTTTTGGGGGATGGGGACCTTTTTTTGGGGGCGGGGGGATGTACAAATTACATCATAGGACCCGGGCGCTTTGCTTTTTTAATACTGAAATGAATGCAGGTGTGGGTTATCTACTTGCCCATTGTTAGTGTGTTTGCTATTACTCTTCATTATCGAGGTCATGAGTTCGAAGCTGCAACTTGCTTGCTTTATTTTATTTGTTTTTTATTTCTCAAGTTTATGGGGTTGAGCATTTTGTTTTATGTATTTGAGGAATTTATTGTATTAAGTTGAGTATTTTATTTTACTCACTTGAACATTTCTCGCATGTATACCGAGGACACTAACATAGGAGTTGGGAGCAACATGGGCCATGTGGTGTCCAAAATGTTGTGATTGTGTCAAGGAAATGGTCAATGTTTAACACTCATTTTAACTTGAAATGTTTTTGTATCGCTAAGTGGTATCACCACAACTAAATCATACCCTAGCCATTGATAAACAAGATTAAAGATTTCATCTTAGCTGTTTGTTAGGCTAACTTTATAAACTAATTTAAAATCTAGTCTAAAAATTTAAATATAAATATAAAATAGCGTTTTTTGATGAGAAGGAAAAACATTTGAGTATTTGACGAGGAAATATGAGGAAAGGCCCTAATCAATTGATCACTTCTTTCCGGTAGCATTTTATCTGTGTTGCAACTTAATGATGCCTTAATGACAGTGTCATGGTGAAAGCACCAATAGCTTCCTCCTTCCCAAGGTTGCCGCCAATAGTTGTCAATCATTGGGAAGTTGACTGGTCACTGACAGCCTCCAATTGGCCGCCGACTAGTAGGTACCACAACTTACTACTGGCTCCTCGGCCTCGGCGTGAAATTTGATCTCCATCCACGCACTACCCACCCAAGTTGAGTCGAATTACAACAACATAATTCACCACCCCAATTATTCAATTTCACGTAAAAATTACATCTCTACATTAAAAAAAAGCAAAGAACTTTCTTTCCTGTCGAACAAAGCTAGTGAGAAGTCACAGAGAACTAGAGACGGAAAGTGGGAACCGAAGAGGGTCATGCATTTCGTGTAACACGATGAATACAACAGGGTCACTTTTACAAATGTTACATCGGAGGTGGGTTAGAGGAAAGTACATGAAAAAGTGTGATTAGATGTCTATATGTTGATGACTTGCTGACTTTTACAAGCGATTTAGGGGAACTGGAGAAAATCAAACCATCTTCTAAGTTCTTTATGAAAGACATGAGAGAGACTGATATTATACTTGACATTAAGATTATTAGAGATAATGATGAGGTTTGCTTAACTCAATCTCATTACATTACTTTGGTGGTTCAAATATTAAGATTGCTTCCCAGTCGGCACTCATTTTGATCCAAGTTAAGAGCTACTCAAAATAGTGAAAAATCTATTTCACAAATTGAGTATACAAAGGTCATAGGGTGCTTGATGTATGCCATAACAAGCATAATGCCAAATATTGCATTTGCCATTGGAAAATTAAGTCGAAAAACTAGTATCCCAACATGTTTCATTGGCACACAATACGTTGAGTTTTGAAATGCCTAAAGAAAACTCAAGATTATGGACTGTTTTATTCAGGTTATCCTTCGATCTTAGAATGATACTCGGATGCAAGTTGATTAATTGATAAAGAGGATTATGTCTCAACGTCAGCTTGGATACTTACTGGGTAGTGGAAAAGTATCTTGAGCATCCAACCGTGGCTGCTGAGTTTGTAGCCTTAGCTACAGCCATCAAGGAGGTAGAATGGCTACGAAACTGTTATTGGAAGTGCCTTTATAACCAAAACCAATGCCATCACTCTCCGTCTGTTATGGTCGCAAATCAATGCTGTCTAAAGATTATAGTCATGTGTATAATGGCAAATCAAGGCACATTGAACTTAGATATACTTATGTTCATCAATTCATAAAGGATGGAGTAAGTAGTGTTGATTATGTGTAAACAAGTAAGAAATTGGCAAAAACTTTAACACAAGGTTTAGTAAGAGACTTGCTGTTGAAAACATCAAGGGGGTGGGGCTTAAGTGCACATCTTTGATTACCAATAATGAAGTCTCAACTTAATACTCGATACGATGTTACGTGTTAACTTCAATGAATGACAACATTATACAGTGATTATTAGCACTAACATATTTTAACCCAAGGTAAGAGTACCTGTAAATTGTAAAGTTACGAGGGTGAGTTATGCTCTTAATAAATCTTGATTGAATGAGTTGTGTTATAGGACCATGATTCTAAGGCCTACCTATGTGGGTGGTCGCTTCAAAGAGCTATAGAGTTTGACTTGATACACTCATGAAGGATATGGACACATGGCCAGATAAATGTGTTAAAATGTTAAGTGTTAAAATGTTAAGTTTAAATTGAGATTTTTGTATGCAATGCATCCAATGAAGGAAAAATTCACTCTTCATGGGACACCCCTCAGACAGAATTGATCAGAAGGGCACCGGAAGCAAATCAGAGGGCGAAAAGAGGCGGAGAGGCCAAGATTCCTCACGCTATGAGCTGGGAATGGTCCGCAACTCTTCTGATAAGATAAGCAAGAATGCTAATACTTCTCAACCAACAATATAAAACAATATAGGGAAATGTTAGTAATTTGAAAATCGAACCTTTTAAATTGAACAAAAATGAATAAAAAGTCCTTCCTAACTAGTATTCTTTTATGATAGCTAAGGATTACATATAGATGACAATTGACATGTAGCTAAGGATCTTTACATACAGGTAACGATCTTTACAATAAAAAACAATGTAATAGATTAATCGTAATTTTAAAAAGATAGACATGTAATATATATGATAGGAGCGAAAATAATAGTAAAAAACTTATTATGATCAATTCAAAAAACTAGAACAAAAACAATGATAAAATATAATAGTTGCAAAGACATATTTCCATTATTAATTGGAGTACAAGGTTGTACACAATTTTGTGAAAAAGTACCTCTACCAAAATAATTAAAAAAAGGTTGTCTCTACCAAATTAGATATAGGACATTTTGCTTAGAGTCCCCTTCAACACAATTGATTATAAGTTAATTAATGAATAAAGGGCACTGCCACCTTTCATGTAGTCTCTTTCCATGAACGTATCAATGCGCGCAAATTTAAAAATGGTGTAGTTATCACAAAACACAATGAATGAAATAATGCCATTGAACTGATGATACTTGAAAATCATAAAGTTCTTTGTTAAACTATGCGTTGAATGAAAGAATTAGAAATCATAGCTAAAAAACTTTAAATGATTTTTAAACCAAGAGAAGCTTTTATGCTCCGTTTGGTCCTTAGGAAATTTGGTGGAAAGAAGAGTTGAACAAAAAAATGTGAAGGAAAAAAAAGTTGGGAGAAAATGAGGTTTTTTTCTGTTGTTTAGATTGAGAAAAAAATACAAGAATTTTGATAGAAAATTTAAATGCTGATAAACTACTTCAATGATGTTGATGTTATCTAAGTAATGTGAGGTTGGAGGAAGTTGAGAATTTCAGTCAAACTTTTCTCAGAATTTTTTGAGAAAAATTTTATTACTTGTTTTTAACTATTTTTCTATCTAACTTTCCTCCATATTTTTTGTTTTTTGAGATTTTCTCTAAATCAGATACAAGAAAAAAATTAACTTTTATGAATTTTTTCTTTCCACCAAATTTTCCAAAGCTCAAACGAAGTCTTAAAATTAATGTGAACGAGATTAATAGTTTTACATAAGCATGAAATTGATGAGTTTTAAACCAAGAGTGTGAATGGGATTAATAAATTTATAGAAGTATAACATTGATATACACTATTGATTGAAGAAATATAGACGATTCATTACTCTAAAATATAACTATACATAACAATGACAAAATCAATTAAATGTTAGCTGTAATGGAGGCCGATGTACAGAGTACGCCATATGTACATTCAACTAACCCCCAAAAAATATAAAACTACAACAGAATGAATTTTGTGATAAGTATAAATTATACTAACTAAGAATTACGCATGTATATATCTCAATGTGTTGATACTATCCATAGGTAGAGAAAAATTAAAAATCAAAGCATCATTTTAAAAAACAATCCACACTTTATTAAATGTTTGATTGAAAATAAATTATCGATTTACATATAAGAAAACAAACACCAAAAAAATCCCCTAATCCTTTCTATATTTCTTCAACAAAAAACAATAAAAATAGCAACTCTTAGCTTGGGTCTCATTTGCACTGGATTTGGGAAGATCCATATATAAACAATTTTACCTTTCCAAGTATCACGGCCTCAAAAGAGACTGGTTTCAATAGATTCAGAAAAAGGAAAAAAAAATTAGAAAACATTTTTAGATTGAAAGGTGGAAGTTATAAAGAGTGCAAAACTATGGAACAAGCAAGACTTGAGAACAAGCAAAAGGGATAAACATAGTACTACAAAAAATAATAGCATACACATGCAATGTCGTCGCAAGAAAGATGTAAGTTAGATCCACACATTAGCAAATCCTATGCCCTGGAAATCCAAGGGGGATCCAATAGTGCTTCATGAAAGGTGTGCAACCTTAATCCTAGGCCTCCAAAGCTTCCTATTCCGAGTCATATCCTCCATTAATCCTAAAGTCTTCAAGTTTTGTCCAATTACTTCACCCTAACTCTTTCTAGGCCTACGCCGACCCCTTCTACACTCTAAAAGAATAATCTTCTTGCATCTCTTCACTAGTGCATCCGTAGTTTTCATCCTCACATGTTCAAACCATCTAAGTCTAGCATCTCACATCTTATCCTCGACGGATGCCACTCTAACTTTTGTCTCCAATCACCACATTTCTAATCCTATCCAATCTCGTGTAGCCACACATCCAATAAATCATCTTCATCTCTACTACCAACATCCTCTAGACTTGGGTCTTTTTGATTGGTTAACACTCCGTACCATATAATAATGCTACTCTAATAACCATACGATAAACCTTCTCCTTCAATCTTAGCGGGGTCTTCTCATCGCACACTACCCCTGAAGCATACTTTCATTTTTGTTATCCTACCTTTATTCGATGGTTAATATCCTCATCTACATCCCTTTTCTCTTGAATAATTGATCCCAGATATTTGAACTTTTCAACCGTTGGTGTAGCCACACCCCTATGACTACCTTGTCTTCTACAACACATTCATCTTTACTGAAACGAGATTTTAATTATTTAGTCTTATACCTACTCAAGCTAAAATCTTTAGTCTCCAGGGTATCTGTCCAGCGCTCCAACTTGTTAGCAACATCCTCTCAAGTCTCAGCGATAAGAATTATGTCGTCAGCAAAAAGCACCACAATACCTCTTCTTGAATCCTTTGTGTGAGCTCATCCATAACCATAGTAAAAAGAAAAGAGTTCAAGCTGATCCTTGATGAAGTCTAACACCTATATGGAAGTCGTAGGTCTCCCCTCCTAGTGGCCTAACTTGTGCTCTTACTCCCTTGCACATATTTGCAATAACTCTAATATAGTTATCCCACACTTCTCTCTCCTCCAAGCACTTCCACAATATTTCTCTTGGTACTCTATTGTATGCTTTCTGTACATTAATAAACACTAGGTGGAGATAATATCGTTCCTGAACACTAAATAAATACTGATAAGTTGCAAAAGAAAGGGATAGAATGTATTCGTTGGGATGAGCGTAACTAGAGGGCACATTAGATGAATGTATGACGAATTACCCAGAAAACACTAATGAATTACCCAAAAAGCACGAAGGATAGTGTAGACGTTGCAAAGTGGAATCTTATTTTTAATTGTGAAATGACAAAAATTATCCCCTAGCTTGTGTACTTGGGGGCCTAGCAGAATATTCTTTCATTTGAGTATGAAAGCAAAACAAATAAGGAAAACCAAGAGGCTAATAGAGCATAAACAGGCCCAAATTGATAGTGTGCAGTGTCCAATTGTGCAATGCTCCAAATCCTAATCATGTAATTAGTGTTAATTAATTTGGTCATTAGTGATTAATAAAGTGAAAAATGTCATGTTAGGGTGTTACCCCTATCCTAGCAAGGATAAGGCTTAACTCATTAGTATGCTCAACATCAACATAATAGTATCTCATAGTGACGTCTTTTTAAGTCTTGGAGCGCCTGCACGTGTGTAGGCAGGTTATTGAGCTATTATTTAGGCTTGAAAACTGATGCTTCTCTTTCTCTTGCTCTTTTAACCATTCAAGAAGTGAGGCCACCTTCATTTTCATTGAGCCGTAAATAATTAATTTTGCAAGAAAAAGATATATCTCTCAAGTATGTTTACTGCCTGTACCTTTTCAAAATTCACATATTTTTACACGTATCAAAATCCCAAAATGTACAATTATTTAATGGATCATTTTTAAGTGTTATTTTGCCATATAATCAAATGAATCCACTAGTTATCAATTATCAGGGCTTAGGTCCTTCAATTCATCCACATTACTTCAGCTCAGGCTTTCGATTGGCCTAGGAGGTGTGCACCTATTTAATAATCGCATTGTACATATCAGTTTATCAGTTTGAGTTCCACTTACAAATAATAACCGATAATAGTTTTAATATAATTTTTTTCTCCTGATTTTGAACTCAAACGAATTGAATCGACTGTTCACTTGAAAATGAATTTCTTTTCCTTATAATATAGGGGTAAACGTATCAAGTTTCAGCTAAATATTCGAATATTTTATGTTTTGATGTTTAGGTGAACAAATTGTGAAGTCCATACCTAACAGCTCTTAGAAGTGAGAAGAGTGTCAATGAAGCTTAGACAAGCTCATAGTGACATTCCATAAGGCAAGAGTATCAAAATGTAACTCTTGTCCTCTCTAGGATGACAGTAACATCCTAACATCATTCCTCCGTATTGTTAGCTATTAAGGATTAAATTATCTAGATAATCACAAGTTGAGGTGTTACAAGTTGATATCTACTCTAGGGAGTATAAAATTATTAATTTTAAGTATCAATATTCTTCACTGAATAAGCTTTCGAATGACATATTATGCCCTAAAACCCAATAAGCAAAGGAAAATATATAAGTCGAATATTGGGGCTTGCGTTAAAGATGATATATATTCACTATTTTGCTTATATCTTCTTCTACAGTTATCTAAAAATTATGAAATTAGTATCATTAGAAAATGAACCCAATAATCTTTCAGGGATAGGAAAAGAATCACTGAAAACGGAGGTTGGATGACAAAGTTATAGCCAAAACAAGTTGTAGCCCAGCCTAGCCTAGAAAACCTGGCTGGTTTTGGCCTAAATTGGCCAAGAACTGGGGTAGGTTCCTCAATGGAGAATGAGCTGCCCCCTTAATTTTCCTAATCTCCAATTCCTATTCTATTTAAAGTGCATTTAATTAATTAGAATCCTACATGGATACATTTGCCCATTTAGATTAACCTTCATGCAGCTAAGATTATGTTTCCTTTCTCTAAACCAATTCATACTATCCCGTCCAACACTATAAAAAGGGGGCTACCCCTAGGGTTAGAGGCATGAAAAAATCTATATCAATTAAGCATTAGTTTAGCATCAGCTTGACACCATAAATTAGCATTGTGAGAGGATTGAAAAACAGCGAGAAATTACTTATACAGTAGTTCTATTGATTAGAGAATCCCGAGTGAAATGCTTCATACACCGAGAGCATTGTGAAGGAGAGATTGGGTCGATCATTAAGAAGGATTACTTTGCTGGGTTCCTAAGTAAATCAGGTGGGTTCTCTTGAGAGTATAATTTTAATCCTTCATGTATCCTTTTATCTTATTTCTTTTATGATTTTGATTTCCAATTGTAAAAGCTGTAATCTTTAGGTAGTTCTCTGCTCTTTGTAATTATTTACCTTATTTTGGACTAAAAGTTATACAATTTTACATTGTTTAATATGATTCATACTAATATGTTGCATGACTTTGTGATAGCGTAATTAAAAGCTTGATTTCCTATATTAAATAGTAGAGGCTATTAGTGATGACAAGCGGTGATGTGATGTATCTCATTACATCATTGCGCGTCCCATCCTGAATTTAGATAATCAATTCAAGACTAAGGAGTCAAGTTGGGCCGTGCACTAGGGATTACTTGGGCACTTTTGAAAACTTTTTTAAATTGAATAGATTGTCCCTTTTGGTCTCCCTTCAGTTATCCCTATTGATTTATTACTCATTTCAAAAAATAATCCTAGTTTGTAAGTTTTTCCTAAAATTCACTGGGGACTCTATTAATTAATTTTATTGCTTGCATATTTTTATGTTTATATTATTTTTATTTTATTTTTAAGTAGAAAGGTTCTGATCCAAGATAATATAACAGTCTGGACCAGGATTTATGCCCTTCCTAGCACAGACCGGGTTCCTGGATTAGGCTAGTTGCTCTGCTCATGGATCAAGCAGTAGCTACTGCTAAGAATCAGACCAGGCAACTAGGCTTGATTCTAGCCTAGGAACCTCTAGCCTAGTCAGGTTCTTAGATTAGAACCCAATCAGGTTCCTAGATTAGAAACCTAGTTTAGCCCCCTGGGTTAATTTCCATTAATATGTCAGGATTCATATTTCTACAAAAAAGGGGCAAAATAAAGGTACCTAGTTTAAAATAAAAATAAGCTCCCAACAAACAAAGTCGAATCATTCGTATGAGGCGATGACCCGAGATAGGTCCCCTGTGGTCACTGGCCCTTACAGTGGTGACTATACTAGGGACTTTTCTTAAAGTGGGTAAGATTTGAGATTCAATATGGGAAATTATTTTAATTATGCTTACGTTATGCATCCTTGCATTAAAAGATGCGACCTTAACTGGATCAACAGTGCCTTTAGGTAAACCTGCGATTACACCTGGGGAGATCAATTGGTTAACTCAGTGGGTCCATTAGACTCTACTGAGCATGGATTGATCTACCCATTCACAACACACTTTCTGGTCTACATGACTTAGAGCAACAATCAAAATGTTCTAGTCTTTCCATGCATCCCATGGATGACACATGAAGCATTTGGGTCGTTAGAAGACTATTCTAAACCTAACTTGAAACACTTGCAACTTAGAACTCTGACATAGGTTTTAACTCATGTGTGTGCTTAAATAAGCATTTGTATGATTTAACTTTCTTAGCCTTAGGGGCTATGCATTGATGCTTTAGGTCCTAGGAGAGCCCAGGTTAGGAAAGGCCAAACTTAGTGACTAGGGTTATGAGCCAAAGCGGCTTTAAGGCCAATTGAGCGCTAGAGATTCTTGACCTCAAATATGAGTAGGCTCTAGCCTTAGTTTAGAGAATAAAATCTCCCCAAAGGAGATCCAGTCGAGCCTGAATGAGCCTGGTTGGGTGTTCAAAAAAAAAAAAAAGAGTTTGAATGCTAGTAAAAGTCTAAGACTGTTTGAAGAAAACATGGCTAGGATTGTTTTCAGTTTGGATCTAGGAAAAGGATAAGAGTCAGTTTCCTAGGCCAATTAGAAACCTATCCAGTACCTTAAGGGAGTCTGCCTGCATTTAATTAAGTTTGAAAGCACAAGAGCTAAGATGTCTATCTCGGGGTCTAACTAGGAACTCGACCGGCATCCCTAGAGCTTAATTGCATTAGGTTGTGTCTGAACTTAGGAGAAAGGGATGGAATCAGGATGTTAGTCTTAGGGGCTAACAAGGAACTCGATTGACATGATGCAGTTAAGTTCAGTTTGGATGTCGTCTATTTGAGTTAGCATTCGTAGTACAAAGTCAACATGCTGGGATCTCAGCATATGGTGTCAGTGCATTGGTCAACATTGTCCACTTAGTGTCTTAACATATCAGTTGTAGGATATTTAGGGCCAAGAGTCATACAACATTAGGCCTCATCATGTAGAATCCATAAATCCATCTAGACCCAAAGAGCATAATGCAGTCCATTAGGCTGTTAGAGTCCTAGTCCATTCTAAGTTGTGCCCAATCATGCATCATATTCATAATGAGCTCAGGTATGACCAAGATATTTTCCCTATGCATAAATTCATGTATGCATCATATTCCCTAAGTCTAGGATCCATGGACGATTCCACCTAGATAAATCCACCTATTTAAACTAGCCACCTTAGGCAAATGAAGCCATATTCATGCTTGTGCACAATCTTGGCCACACTTAGACCTGACCAAGGCCCATAGGTTAGCTTTCCAAGCCAACTTCCTAATTCAAGGTAAGGCCCAATTTTATTTAAAACTAGTGACCTGAATCCAACTTCTTGGCCTTATCATTTCCAGTCTAGCCTAAACCTTCAAGACCTTATCTCCTCATAGACTACAAGTCAGTAAACATTTCCTTCAGTCCTATAGTAAATACTGTTAACCTTTCATTTCTATTATTCACTCCTCTAAATCACCTCCTTATTGCTCAGGATAGGGAAGAAAAAGAAGATATATAAAGTCCACAAATCAGGAGATTTCTATCTCAAGAAAAGTCCAAGGAAACTCGACCAGTCGGGTCCAAGTCAAAATTCAAATCAAAGTCTAATACTTCAGCAATCTTAATGGTAAGAGGTAATGAATTGTCTCAACCCATGAAGATGATGGAAAAAATACAATCTAGACTGGATGAGAGTGAGAAGAAGATGGAACTGATGGATACTACACTTCAAACCCTTACCCATGCCAAGAAATGTAGCAATGGAGGAGGGAAGATGATAAGAAGAATGAAAAAGAAGGAGGAAATAGCTCTCCTCAAATCGATCCATGGTTAGATAGGATAGAACAACTACTTAAGAAATCTTCCATGTTGAGCCATTATTTTGATAATTATGCATGATTCACTGCAATCTCAAAAGGAAAATTACCCCTAAAATTTACTATGCTAGACATCAACTTAATTAGAACTGAAAATCCTCACCATCATGTGGGGAATTTTCTTAGTTCAATGACTTTGAAAGGTATTAACAAGGATATCTTTCGCATCATATTTCCTTGGACATTCGATAAGGATGTGATGAGGTGGTGTGATTTAACCCACGAAAGGTCATAAACTGGATGATCTTAATATGGAATTCCTACATTGGTATTTATATAGTGTTGACCTACTAGTTACACTTAGGGATCTGGACAAGATCAAATAGGAGGTAAAGGAAGGCTTTTTATGACTTTCTTCACTGATGGAGGAAAAAAATCCACCCATTTAGTGTACCAACCCGTAGAGACTGATCAAGTGAGGTTGTTTATCATAAACCTTCAATCCGCCTACATGCAACATCTAAATTTTACGCCATTTGAAAACTTCACAATATTAAGAAAGTTGGCATGCTTGTAAAAGAAAAGCTAACTAAATAAACACCCATAAAAGTTAGTAATAATTGGAAGCGCAACAATCTGAATAGGGATGGGAAAGACAAAAGCTCCATAAGTAAGGAGGTGCATGCTCTGGATTGCTACACCAAATACACCCTTATTGGAACCACCTGTGCTTAAGTACCCCCAACAAGCGCAGTAACCTGCTTGGCTTGCATTATAGCATTCTAACCATTTCTTACCACCAAAGAGAAGAGCATGACCCATCTATCTACATAGGAAATATAGATTGATCCAAATATAAGGTCCATGTATGATTGTATGTCCATGAACTGTGAAGCAACTGCGAAGGAAAACCTCCACACAAGGGCATTAGGTTCTGTTGAATTTAAAAGATCTGCTGCGTCGTAATCCTATGCCGTCTTAACTTATAATTTTGTGTTGAGGCTTCGAGTCATTCACTTTTTTTTCTAAGTTTGATGTAGCATTAATTTGTTAATAAAGCCATCTTCTCAATTAATTCTCTTACATATTTTTATATTCTCTTTTGTAGAATGTCTCTAGTCAATGACGAAGACAAGGTTTAAAAAAGGGGAAAAAAAGAGAGCGGAAGAGGGGCTAACTTGAAATCCTAACGAGGTGAACTAGGCAAAAGGAGAGGGAAGGGAATAAAAAAGAGACTAAGGATTCAATCCATCATCCAAAAAAGGAAAGATCATTCTTTCCAATACGTCATGTGGTTTTCAGAGACAAGCCTAGGATCGGAGGCCTCCTTTCACAACCTTCATTAATACCTTTGTTAAACCCAAAAGCTTGGCTTAAAAAGTCCTCCTAGAGGCAACCCTCTTCTAAGCTGCATATTTTTACTTTCAAACTAAGATTGACCTAATTCCACATTGGATATGTAGGTAACCTCAAAAGATTCTTGGCCGCAAAGATTCATTTTCATTGGGCCCTTTGGTCAAGGAAGAAAGCAAAAACAAAAACAAGAGAGAAGAAAAAGAGTGGCCGATTCGAAAATCTGAAAAGGCAGGCTAGGCAAAAGGAGAATGAAAATAAAATTTGGTTTTTGAGGACAAAGACGCATTCCAGTGCTTATACCCATCAAATTATACATGGACAAACCATTTACCCACTTTGTAACTTCTTCTCAATTATCATAACCCCTAATCTCATCTCTATTCCAAAATTTAGGACTCTTATCTCAACCATGACTAAAAATTCAAGAGTGGATACTCACGCCATATTCTCTACTTGCCTAAGTAGGCACCCACCTATCATGCAAGACAGGTGGCTTTCTCACATTCCCCTAGGTAATTAAGTCTTGTATCCTGCCAAATATTTCTCTAGAAGGCAATAACTGCATCCTTTATACAAAGATAGAGGCTACTTTGGGCATCACAAACATACAAGTTTTTTTCTGCCATGTCCCTACACAACTGTGGTTTATTAACTGGCAAATATTTCCCAACATGGAAATGATCGCATTTATTCCGCTACACTAGGGGTTACTCGAATTAAAAACAAGCAAAAAGCATACTTGGCTATGACTATCTTTGCATATCTAGGGATTCTATTATAACAAATAGAAATTGGCATCTTTAGAACATGAGCACTTTAATGCAAAATTAAAATCCATTCCTCCATTAAC
>NCQV01064012.1:58460-69401 GCA_002740545.1 Lophocereus schottii
ACTCTCTGAAGCCTTTCTTTTTGCTAGTTCAGCTTAAAAACTTTGGTACAAATCGTCTGAACAATTTGGTCAAAATAATGGGCTTTTCCTTTTCAATTGGAAAAGGAGATCTCAGAACTTTATCTAGGCAACTATAGTGATACAGTTTATTTCACTAAGATAAAGAGACTTTGGGATGAAATACAAAATCTAAGCAAAGTTCTAGTGTGTGGATGTGCTACCACTTGTACTGCTATAAACAAAATCCAAGGACAAAACTTGATGTTGGATCCATTACTAAATGTCAATAAGGCATGTTCTTTAATCCACCAAGTGGAGAAGCAAAACCATGTGACTAGTCACGTTAATGCCAATAGTGAGATTGCTACTGCTATTATCAAAGAGGCTGAATCATCTTCTACTGCTTTTAAGGTAATAGAATTCCAAAAATCCAGAAAGAACATCAGAAAGAACAAGACTAATAGATTTCGTACTCATTGCTAAAGAGCTGGTCACACATAAGATCAATGCGTTAAGTTGATTGGATATCTAGATTGGTATGAGCCCTCCAAAGATCAAGCAAGGGAAAGAAACATGTCAGATTAGCAAAAAATGTATAGCAACAACCAAATAGTCCATTGGAAGAACCAGGGTGTTCTAAGGGTTCCAAATTCCTGAGCCAGTTTGACAATTCTTTTGTCAAAGCAGTTACTCAAGAGATGATGGTGATGGTGAAAAGAAAAGGCATAGACCAATGGTTTGACAACATGAATCATTTTGCTCGTTTTGTAGGCATAGTTGCTGTTGTCCTATCTCACTCTAATACTTGCTATGTTGTGTTAAATAACAACTCTGAGTACTCAATTGTTGACACTAGAGCCTCTGACCACATGACCTATGATTTTAACCTTTTCACTTCATTATCCACTTTGACAACGCCAATTTATGTCACTTTGCCTGATGGTTCTGTGAAAACTATTACTGAAACTAGTCAAATACCTTCAACACCTAATTTAATGCTCCTGACTTTAAGTTACATTTTCTATTAGTTAGAAAATTGCTTGGTGACGATAACATTTTACTTGATAAATGTGTTTTCCAGGACCTTACAACTAGATTGGTTTTGTCCATTGCATATGAATTTTAGGGACTTTACAAGCTTCTAGCTAATCATAAGTTTTCCATTTCTGTAAAATCCTCTCATGTTAGTGATTCTGTTTTTGCATCTAATCTTACTTCAGTTACTTGAAATAATTCATCTTATAATTTCATTTGTCTTGATGTTTTGCATTTGAGACTTGGCCATAGTTCTTTGTCTAAAATAAAACATATTCCATTATGTAAGAATCACACATGGATTCTTTCATTTGTGAAACTTGTGTACTTTCTTTCAATAAAAGCATCATTTCTTCCAATTTTTCTTTTCAACTTGTTCATATGGATCCCTATAGGGTTGCCACTTTGTTTAGCGCACAATATTTCATTACTCTTGTAGATGATTATAGTCATACTACTTGGACCAAGTTGTTACAACATAAGAACCAAGTTTGTGTTGCCTTTGTACAATTCTACAATACGATGGAAACTCAATTCAAGTTTAAGATTGAAAAACTCAGAAGTGACAATGGGACAAAGTTTATAAATGTAGCATGTTTTGTGTTTTTTAGTGCTAAAGAAATATTACACCATAAATCCATTGTTGGTACTCCACAACAAAATGGCGTTGTTGAAACAAAACAAAGACATCTCCTTGAGACTGCTAGACCAATCACATTTCAAGTAGGCTTTCCTAAATCCTTTGGGGGAGATTGCTACTCTCTGCCACTCACATAATTAATAAGCTACCTATGGAAATCCTTGCCTGGAAAACTCCTGTTAAAACATTGTATAGAAAGCCTCCTACATATGAAGAACTTAGAATCATTAGGTGCTTGTTTTTTGTTGCTGAAATTGAAGAAACTGACAATTTTGAACCAAGAGCTAGGAAGTGTTTGTTATTAGGATATCCTTTCGGTGTTAAGGGGTACAAGCTTTATGATATGCATTCCAAGAAAGTTTTCTATGACAAAGATATTATTTTTAGGGAAGATGTGTTTCCTTTTAAGGAAACAACAGATGAAGTTAGCATACCTTTTGTCAATATTTCTCATTTTCCAACTTATTGTGTGGATCCCTACATTGATTATAGTCTGGATCTCGTCTGTCATCTTCTATTCGTTATGACAATACTTGCTCTCCTGATGATTCTAATCCTATTATTTCATCTCCTTTACTACATCAGCATGTCTTAGATACAGATATCGTTGACGGACATATATCTAAATCTATTGTTGATTCACATTCTGGTCATTCTTCTTCTACTTTTCAATCTTCCTTACCTTTTTCTACATAAAAGTCTTCTTCCACTTCTTTTGAAGATATGTCACATAATAATCTAAGAAGATCTTACAGAACAAGGGAAACACCAACTTGGCTGAAAGATTATGTTTGTCCTAGAACACATTTATAGTCCATGGTCTCGACACCATCTAATTCCACACAGTCCTACAGTTTGCTTAAATCCAGGATAAACTATCCCTGTTCACTTTTTCAGACCTAGCCCATTTGACACCAAATTATATGGCTTCTTTGGCTAAAGTGTTTCAGAATTCAGAACCAAGTTGTTATGCACGAGCAAAGCAGTATCACGAGTGGGTACAGGCCATGGACCAGGAGCTTATTGCTCTTGAACCAACGACACCTGGATATTGACTGCTTTGTCTAAGGGCAAAAAAGCACTCACTTCTAAGTGAATTTTCAAAACCAGATATGGAGCTGATGGATATATAGAAAGGCATAAGGATACTTTGGTTATTACAGGCTTGAACAAGTGAAAGATAAGGTTTACAACATACCTTTTCACCAATAGCAAAGCTTACAATAGTCAAGCTTTTGACTGCTTTGACTACAATAAAGAACTGGTCTCTCCATCAATTTGATATTAATAATGCTTTCTTGCATGGGTTCATTAACGAGAAGGTGTATATGGTGCCACCAAAAGGTTATTCAAAGACATTTCTAGGGCAAGTTTCTAAGTTGCAAAGGTCTCTTTACAGTCTTAAACAAGTTTCTAGATAATAGAATTTGGAATTGGCAAAATTCTTGCTTAAGGAAGGCTACAAGCAACCAAAGAACGACTATTCTCTATTTTCCAGGGAACAGTGTGGCAAAGTTGTTCACTTCTTGATTTATGTTGGTGGTTTGTTAATCTTTGGGAATGATTAACCAAGTATTGACCATACTAAATGCAAGCTACATTCAGTCTTCATTATTAAAAAGTTGGGAATCACAATGTCTTTTTTAGGATTAGAGATATCCCGATCACCACAAGGTATTTTCTTGAATCAAAGAAAACAGATATTGGATATATTAATAGATGTTGGACTGACTGGAGCTAGACCAGCTAAGTTTCCTTTGCCTAAGGGAGCTGAAATTATCTACAAATTTAGGTGACCTACTTCCTTATCCGGACACTTATAAAAGGATAGTTAGGAGACTTTTATATCTTAATCTTACTAGACCTAACATCTTTTATGCAACACAGCATCTCAGTTAGTTTCTTCAACAGCCTAGATAGTCACATTGACAAGCAACATTACATGTTTTGAAATATCTGAAAGGAACACATACTAGAGGCTTGTTCTACCCTATCAACAATGATTTGCACCTCATAGCATACTATGATGTTGATTGGGGAAGTTGTTCTATGACTGCTTGGTCTCTTACAAGGTTTTATGTCTTCTTAGGTCCTTCTCTAGTTTCTTTGAAAACTAAGATGCAAAAGGCTGTGGCCAAATCTTCTATAGAGGCTGAGTACAGAAGTATGTCTCCTACAACCTCAGAGTTAGAATGGTTCATAAATTTGTTACAAGACTTTCACATCAGTCCTCAATTGCCTATCTATGTATTGTGATAATAAAGTCACGATGCATATTGCAGAAAATCCAGTATTTCACTAAACAACAAAACACCTCAAGATTAATTGCCATTACACAAGAGATAGATCTGAGAAGGTTTTCTGAAAACTTCATATATTGCCTCCAAAGAACAGTTAGTAGATCTAATAACTAAGCCCTTTGGTGAGGCACAACACAATTATTTGAGTTCAAGGTTGGGATTGATGGATTCACCACTAATTCCACCTTGATAGGGGGATGTCAAGATTGGTAAGCTTGTATTAGAGTGCTTATAACCAGCCTTCATGTTTGTTACTATAATTAATATTAATGTTAGAGTTTGTTGGAAAGTAGACCAGCTGGAACATAGAGAATCATCTTGTATAAATATCAAATTCTTTATACAGGATCATTAATGTGAATAAAATGATTCTCGATTTCTCTCTCTAATTGTTCTCTCTAAACACTCCAATAGCTTCCTACTGATTCCTAATAACCAACAATTGGTTATGCAGTTAAAAAAGAGAAAGCCAATTGGTAGTGAAAGACAGGTAGCTAACCAAGATAGTACGCTAAATAATCTGGGCGCTGCGATTATTCTGTGTTCACTATTATGTCTATGGAAACTCATTGAATGACTACTATTTAAGCTAAAAGTTAACTTCTTTGAAATCTGATGTGCTACCTATATACTATATATAAAATTCACTAACTCTACAAGTTTTTGCGAGGTGTCCTAACATTATTGGCTAGGATATTAACTGCTATTTTAATTAATTGTATTTCTTATAGTATGCATACAATTCTTTTTCTTTTTATTATATAACCTACAAGACCTTTGATCTTCTCCTTAATCAATTATTTAGATGTGACATAAATAACCACTGACATGCAAAAATAGCACATGTGTAAACGATAAATAAAAGAAATAGATACAAGGATTCTTTAACTGATGAAATAAATCTAAATAATTAAAAAACTTTGCTGATTGAATATTTATAATTCTGAACATTGACATATTAGTTTACTCAACCCTTATATCGCAAGGAGAATAATTCTATTTATCTCTAAATTTGAGTTTTCATACCCACTTTACCTTTAATGCAATGCATTGAATATTGCTGATATATCTTAATCAATTGGTAAAATATTCTAAGCATATACATGAGAATTAAAGATTAGGCATCTGAAATTTCTATCCCTTATAGGTTGAAAAGGAACATGGTGCTTCACTAAGTTCAAAGTCTGTGGTAAAAGAAATTAGGAACAACTTATGCTAGATTTCAAAGATAAAGGGGGAGAGTTATCATTTAAAATGAATATTGTCTTTAATAAAAAAGGTGGTTAATGAGATCACTCACTTTGAACGGAATGCTAGAGCCAGGGTGCTCCCTTGAACTTTATACGTGATATGTGTTTTCAATGAAACCCAAATTCATTTATATGATTGATAATATTAAAAAAAAAACCTAAATTCTAGATTGTCTTATCTGTACATGACTACATTCATCACAGTTCTCTTAAAGTCAATACAACTAAAGCAAACTTAAAATTGCTACCAGTTACACAAAGTACAATAGGTTAGGTTACTTAGTGGTTGTAATGATCTATCATGCAACAAGAGTATTTAAATCTCAAAAGCTATTGAATCACCCTAGAGGAGGGTGAATAGGGTGATTCTCAAAGTTACAAATTAATCAAAAATGAATTGCGAAAAAGTAAATGTGGATAAAACACAAGTGATTGCTAATGAGGTTCGGCCTTAAAAGGCTTAGTCCCTTCCGAGAGTTCCCTAACTCTAGGATTAACCTGAATTTTATTAGGATGGATGATTATACAACTCTAAATTACACCTACTTTAAGTTCCAAGTTCCAAGTTGATACTCTCAACAAGAGTTGGTAGAGTTAACCCTTCAACTCTATAATCCCACCTAATTACAACCTTGAGCAATACAAATAAATTGAATGAATAACAATTCAAAGCTCAATGTAGGTAAATGAGTATCGTCATTTGTACTTGTTGTTCTGTTTTTTCTAGCTGCAAATTGCTCTCATTTTTATAGTCAAAAGATGTTGGAGAGGTTAAAGTAAAACTTGGCAAATGACTGTTGCATCAATCGAAGAAAGTCAATCATCCATATCATTTCAATGCCTTGAACTCAGCCTTTCAAGCCTTGAAATTCACAGTCCTGCTTAATGTTTATCTTTTGATCTTGAACGGCTAATTTCCATATTTTCTGTTAAAGATCTTCGCTGAGAGAATCATCTAAAAGCTAGATTCTTTTATAGCACAATCTTTCACAATATAATATGAAAGCATAATATCATATTTTAAGCAAATCTTGACATTTGATAAATATAGCATCATAATCCCATATTATAGCAATTCTCAGATAACCAAGATAATTGGCATATAAGTTGTTAAGATTTCAAAGCAATCAACATGATTTAATCAAATTAAAATTTGTCTTTCATTCAAAATTCAAATCAAGGTTTCAAGGGAGTCAACAATCTCCCCCTTTTTTTAATAGAAGGCAACATTTTACTTTGTTGAATCATGAATAATTAGAGCTAAAAGGAATGAGGTCATTCTTGCCAAAGAAATGGATTTTAGATACTTTCCATGCATCATAATTTAACTTTGTAGAGTTTGTAATCTTACCAATACTTCTAACCTTGTCCACAAGCTTACCACACATTCATAACTGGATAAGCTTTACATCACTTACAAAGCCTTAAGACTGTTCTCCCCCTTTGACTTTCATAAAAAATAAGGGGCGATCAATAACTTATTGGTTCATACATGTGGGATCAAAATGATTAAAGCAGAACATTTATAAACCAAAGTAGAAATCAAAGAGAGCCAAAGCCTAGATAAAGCGGGTATTAGAAGAAAAGGAAGGTCAAATATAATTTCCAATTTTACAAGATCCCAAAAGTTTGGAAAAATTTGGTATCATAAAAAAATTTTATAAGAGATTTTGAACATTTTTCCATGTGCCCAAAGGCGAAGGAATTAAATCAGATTTGAATAACCTTCCTTTGGGGTGAATCATTTCATTTATTTTTTATGGATGACTTATAGTAAGGCCTTGAAATTGGAAGTTCAAGCCCTTGATTCAATCACACCAAAAATCTCCAGTTTTTGTCTACAGTTGAAGGCCTTGAACTGTTCTTCAAGGCCTTGAATTTTTAACAGAGAATAGATAGCATATTATTTTAGCTTGTAAGAGCTCAAGAACATTATTAGTACTTAGAGAGAGCTCCTCCAATTTATGCGTCAATATAATTTAATCAGCCCCCTCAATTTATGCATCAATATTAAGAAATCTCCCCCTTTAGGATACTGTAGTTCATCACCAGCTTTCAAAACAATAGGTTAAACCTTTGTAGCCTTGATCGAATTTGGGTCCAATGTTGTTTGTGCCCATGTTTTGTGGTCTTGTCCCTTTTGGTAGCTAAACTTGGATAATTTTGGTATTTAGCTTTCTAAGAGGACATGAATAAGAGATATGACACTTCCTTAGACAATAATTACATATGGTGTGAGGCTTGTTTTTGGATGTCTCTTGAACAAAGAAATTTTTGTACATTTTCTTTTTATTAAAAGGGTCATATGCAATACCTTCTTGTTCAAAGACATCCTTTGACATCCTAATAATTTGTCCAAATTATCTTGTCCTTTAGAAAACTTTAACATCACCTTTTCAAGCCCTTCATATTTGGATTGAAGCTCTTTGTTTTTCCTTTTCAAGAGTTTCAATCCTTGTGTGAGATTCGTTGTTTGCTTTTGTAAAACTTCTTTTGCAAAGGACAAATCACGAATTGTTTTCTTCAAGGACTTTATCTTGGACAAGTAGTCTTGCTCACATTGTAGGCATTAAGGCTTGGGCTAATTCATCTTTAGAATATTCAATAAATCAGAGCAGTCTACCTCATCCGAGCTTTCACTTGGTTTTATCCTCTTGGAATTGGTTTTCATTTACCATAAAACGTAGGTTTGCGACTTGTTCTTCATCTCACCATCGCTTGAGTCATTATCATTCCATGTGGCTATCGTTTTGCTTTCTTAAATTCTTTCTTGGCCTTTTGCTTGCATTTTTCAGCTTTCTTTTGTAAAATGGGGCAATCTTCCACTACATGCCCTTGTAAACCACAAAAAACCAAGGACCAAGATGAGATTCATTTTTATTGTTTAAGGGTTTGTCACCTTTGGAAAATTTCTCATTCTTCTTCAGGGAAGTTCCTTTTTTGTAGAACTTCTTAAGATCGAATCTCTCTGACTTGAACATCTTCTTTACCCCCCTTGTGATCATCGCCATGGAATCTTCATCTTCTTCACTAGATTCTTCTTTTGAGGAGTAGTGTTCTTCACTTGTAGTTTTGAAAGCAACTCTGTTCTTTGTTTAGGTTTCTTCATCATCTTCTCTAAGATGAATTTCATACGTGAGAAGTTTCCCGAGTAGATCATCCAAGGCTACTGTCTTGAGGTTTTAGGCTTCTTCAATTGCGATGACATTGGGACCCATTTGTTTTTAGGAAGACGTCGAAGGATTTTTCTAACTATTCCCTCATTGGTGTAGGTCTTGCCAAATGATTTGAGGTTGTTGGTTATATCGGTGAATCTTGTGAACATCTCCTTGATAGTTTCGTCGAGTTGCGAACATATTCAACTTTGTTTCTCCTACTTGACTCATCCCTTCATATGTTGCCACCAATTTAACTGATTCACATGCACAAACACAATTTTATTCATTGGCATCTAATCCCCAGTGTAGGATATGCATAGCCTTATAATTTTTTGAAAGTCTTGCAAAATCTTCTTGGGCGTATTGATCTTCGGTTTTCACAACAGACTTTCCATCGATCGTAGTCTTTAAAATGTATAGACCTTTAGTCACAGTGTTCCATAATTTGTAATGTTCAGTCTTAATGAACATCTACATCAAATTTTTCCAATAAGAAAAGTTAGTTCCCCTGAATAAGGGAGGTCTAATAGTAGAGCGATCTTTATCATAATAGCCTTCTCCAGTAGTGGCCATGATTGTTGCCCACTTGATGGTAAAGTCAAAATGCAGTGGGTCTGGCTCTAATACCAATTGAAAACTCAATGGCTATCGAATCGGCCTAGAGGGAGTGAATAAGGTGATGATCAAAGTTGTAAATTAATCGAAAATGAATTGCGGAAAAGTAAATGTGGATAAAACACGAGCGATTGCTAATGAGGTTTATCCTCAAGAAGGCTTAGTTCCCGTCGGGAGTTCCCTAAATCTAGGATTAACCCGAATTTTATTAGGATCGATGATTATATAACTTTAGAGTATACATACTCTAAGTTCCAAATCCTAAGTTGGCACCATCAACGAGGCTTAGTAGAGTTGACCCTTCAAGTCTGTAATAACACCTAATTACAACTATGAGCAATACATTTAAATTAAATGAATAACATTTCAAGGCCCAATGGAGGCTAATGACTATCGTCGTTTGTGCTAGTTGTTCTTTTTTTTTTCCAGCAGTAAATTCCTCTCATTTTTATAACTAAGAGACGTTGGAGAGGTTAAAGTAAAACTTGATAAGTGAATGTTGCATCAATCAAGGAAAGTCAATCTTCTATATCCTTTCAAGGTCTTGAACCCAGTCTTTCAAGCCCTTGAAATTCGCAGTGCTGCTTAACATTTATCTTTTAATCTCCAACGGCTAATTTCCATATTTTTTGCTGAAGATGTTGGCTGAAAGAGTCATCTACAAACTAGATTCTTTTGCAGCACAATCTTTCACAATATATTATGAAATGATAATATCATATTTTGAGCAAATCTTGACATTTGATAAATATAACATCATAATCCCATACTTTTAGCAATTCTGAGAAAACCAAGATAATAAGCATATAAGTTGTCAAGATTTCAAAGCAATCAACATTATTTAATTAAATTAAAATTTGTCTTTCATTCAAAATTCACATAAGGGTTTTAAGAGAATGAACAGTATTGACAACAAACTCAATGTTAAATATAACTAAGAATCAAGGAACCCTAAATGAAAACTCAAGGTATGCTATAATTATAGAGCCAAAGAATCCTTAGTTCTTTCCTTACACTAACTAAGATCGCTTCATCTAGAAATCCCTGTGGCTGTTCAACAATTTAATTAATTGTGGTCTAGCATCAATGTATTTTTTACGTGAGTAATCTCATCATAAAATGTTTGATGAGTGAAAACCCACATTATAGGTTACTTTTCTTATATACGATTTTCATTAATATCACAAGATGTGTGCTTTATTTTTTTATGATTAAGTATAAATAATAATTACATTCGTTGAAATATTTATATTTAATATTATTCTTATATCAAAATATTTACAACCTGATATGGCTTGGATGCACGAGTTAAACTTGGATTAAACAAGAATAATACAAACCAAAAGCAACTTTACATTCAATGGTGGGACATTTGCCAATGAGGAAAGAACAAGCTCTGATCCAGAAAAACAGCTATGGCCAAAAGTAGCAAACTAGTTGCTGTTGAAGAAAACATAAAGTGCTTTTTTCATATTGCTAGATGTTTTTAAGTCACGCTAATCACCCCCTGTGCTGACTTAACCCTAACTTCAGGCCCACAAATTGTTTTTTCTTTCTTTTCCCTCCTCATGTACATTTCATTTAGTAAGAGCGTATCTAATTCTACGTACTTCAGACACAAAAAAAGGAAAAACCATAAAATCCCCACTAGTTTGATCCAATTAGATCTAAATTTGCAACGGTCAAATCTAGACTTGTGCAAGTAAACCTTTTGCCTAGTGCTCAGTCCCTTTCTTTTGTTTGTTTAGTGTTTGGTCCAAATCAATTCAGTCGACCCAGTGCAAGTTTGGACTATTAAAAATCCTTAAATTGGATGACCCTTGTGTCCAAATTTCAGAGCTCCAAATGAGGTTGTTGGTCGGGCCCAACAGACACTTATGTTGCCTACGGCAACAACCCTAACCACACCCCAAACTATATAAGGGGTGCTTAGGGGGTTAATA